>JAPXFQ010000798.1:0-157500 GCA_028564705.1 Apricaphanius iberus
AGGTTAAACAAAATTTTTTTTGATTAGTTGGCTTTAAATAAAAAAAGGAGGATTAAGTTCTTGAATAAAAACTTTTGTTAAAAAAGTTGGTTTAAAAACCTTAAATAATGATACTTTTTATTAAAAACAGTGTAAACAGGTTAAAAATGCTTTGTAAACATTTATAAACGTTAAAAACCACATTCCCCCAAAAAAGCTTTATGCATTATAAACGTGATAAATTTATTGAAGGTTTAATTTGAATAAATCATTATATGGTTTAAAGTCTTAAAATGTTTTTTTCTTTTCCCATAACCATATGGACAGACAGGATAAAATGCTTCTCGAAAAATTTTAAAAATTTAAAAACATCATTTCAAAAGAAATATCACATTTTATACTCTTCTGACAGCATTGAGAAGCGAAGACTATATAAGGAGGCGGAGAGCAGCTTTCCTCATTTCTGCTCTAACCACCGAGGAGTCAACATCGGAGAGCCTCTCACCAGCATTGCTTTAGAGTGTGCCTTGCCTGAAGAAGACCCATAGGTGGTCGAAACGTTGCGTGGCACACCACATACAAAGTTCATTTATACTTTTTATTTCAAAACCAACTGGTTTACAATATTTTTTTTATTTTTTAGTTTACGTCAAGTTTCCCATTTGGAAACCCTCTTTAAGTTGTTTGTTGTGTTAATTGAAAGACACACAATAACTCAGACAACAAAAAAATAAAAAGCACAAAAAAAATTCAGAAAATATAAAATCATAACACAACAAAAAAAATTCATTAAATATAAAATCATACAACAATATAATAAATATTAAAAAAAAGGATTAAAACACACCAAAAATAAGACATGGATGACGGTTGGACTGAAGTACGCTATGGCAGGAGGCGACAACGTAACCGCCAACCTCAAGGGTCACGTGATGCTGGGAGGTTCGATGGGTGGATGGCCCGTGCACCTACCCGCTCCTTTCGGAGAGGGTATCAGTCCCCTTATCCTAGCCGGCCAGTGCCTCCCCCGAAAGCCTCCTGGCGCACAAGACCCCGTACCGTTCTTAGGCGGCAGTAAAACAAAGCGAGGCTCCCCCCCCCCCCCCCCCCCCCCCCCCCCCCCCCCCCCCCCCCCCCCCCCCCCCCCCCCACCCCCCACGAGGACGTGGATTTCGGAGGCAATTGGTCCCTGACAACAGAGGTTCAGATGCCAGACGGCAGCCAGCTGACCCTGAGTTTGGGAGATTGGTTCGCAAGCTACATGCAGTAATTAAAACGGTTCATCATCTGCAAAATGTTGCGCCCAAACCTGGGAAACCTGAACCACGCATGATTTCCAGGATGGTGGAGATCCTCTCAAACATGATCAAACCAGCAATACCAACAGAGAAAACTCGAGATCTCATTGTTGGAAATGCTAAAAATTGGGGTTATAACACCTACACTATTTTGATGGAACATTATGAAACCATCCTGCAGGAACTTTTGGAGGATCTGCCAGCTATTCTTCCTACCCACTGGAAGGCAGCTTTTGAAGTTGCTGTTCGTTGGGCCCGTCGGAATCTTACTCGTATCACGCGTGATGAGATTGAACATGCTGAAGCTCTGATCACAGCTAGGGTGGATGACACTGAACCAGCACAAGATGTTCAAGTCCCTTCAAGAAGCACTGTACAAGGTGTGAGACCAAGGAGACACCAAATTGGTTGCTCTACTGGTACTATGACAGAGCAAGCGGTTCAAGTTTCCGTTGGACAACAGGCTCCATCGCAACGAGCCATCGCCGGAACTTCCACTTCTACCTCTACATCGACCATGACAGATCCTAGGGATCTTGGATGTAGTACTAGTCAGGCTGCTTCATCTTTTTGGTCAGCTCCCCTTCAGGAACAACGCTGTAGTAGAAGATTGAGACCTCTTAGTCCTTTGGAAGAAGAACAATCCTTCACTGAGGAGAACTCCAGAGAGATGGGACAAAGGGAGGAGGACCCTGAGCTAGGGACACTTTTTGAAGTACAGCAGGACGAGGAGTATGAGGAGGAGGAACACAGTGAGGAAGCCGAAGAGAGAGGGGAAGCTGTTGTTTCAGCTGAGGAGGACGCGCAGGGTAGCGAGGATCTTTTTGAAGAATCTTCCAATCACTCTCCCGCGCACGAGGTACCACGCTTCCGGGTGTTCAGACACCAAAACACTCAACGTAAGATGACTGACTGGGCTTTGAATGTCAAGAAGAAGTGGCTCATCATCGGGGACTCAAACATGTGCAGTTTCCCGGATTTCACCAACAAAGATTTGCAGGTGGAGTGTTTTCCTGGCGCCCACTTCCGACACGCACAAGCCCTCATGGAGAAGACTCTTCCACCACAGGATCTGGTGGTGGAGAAGATTGTTTTATCATTTGGCATCAATGGCAGGGAGAACAAATCTAAGGAAACAACTGTGAAGAACCTGCAAGGAGCGTTGAGATCCACCAAAAAGAAATTTCCCTACGCAGAGGTTTGGATTCCTCTAGTGAATTTTTCACCAAATCTTCCAGCAGAGGAGAGGATCAATTTACAAATTTTGAATGAACACATTGAGAGGAATATGCCCTTTATTCCCCTACTGCCGGAAAATCTTTTCCAGACGGAGGATGATGATGTTCATTGGAGTTCGGAGACAGCGGCCTCTATGTGGCGGCACTGGATGACTGTTTTAAACTCCAACTCCCCCTAAATCTGGAACAAGAGGGGGCGGATGGATTAGCATCCTTCTGTGCTCAAGATGTAGTGGTCCTAGCCAAAAACTTCAAACTCACCAGACCACAGTATGACCTCCTGAGGAAAGGGTTATCATTCATTCCAACTTTAGACATTGGCAATTTCCAGAAATTACAAATTGAATTGGACATGCAAAAATACCATAGAAGACTCAAGCTAGCTGCTTACTATAGGAATTCAAGTAAGGCAGATCATTTGCCCTTTGTCGGACCTTCTAGTTGGACACCGCCACTGGATTTTTTGCCCTTTGATATACAAAGATTAATTCAGAAAGATTCGGATGACTTTAAAAAATATTTTAAACCACAATATGAAAATTACAATATTTCATTGATTGAAGTAAAAGCACTACGGGAGTTGCAACATTCCAAACATATAGTGATTAAGCCTGCTGACAAGGGTTCAGCGGTTGTCATAATGAGTAGAGAACAATACATATTGGAGGTAAAAAGACAATTGAATGACCCTGTATACTACAAAAGATTGGCAAAGCCTATCTATTTGGAAACGGTTCCTATGGTGAATAAAATTGTTGATTCATTAAAAAAGAAACGTTTTATAAATGCAAAGCAGAGGCAATATCTCAGTGGGACATCACAACCTAGAGAACGTCGATTTTATATTTTGCCAAAGATTCACAAGGACCCAAAAAAGTGGACAATTCCATTTGAAGTCCCTCCGGGAAGACCAATAGTTTCAGACTGTGGTAGCGAAACATACTTTACCGCAGAATATTTGGACTACTTTTTGAATCCATTGTCTACCAAACATCCATCTTATATTAGAGACACTTACCATTTTGTAGAAATTGTCAAAAGTTTGATACTCCCATCACGATTTTACTTCTTCTCAATGGATGTAGATAGCCTATACACCAACATTCCTATTAAAGATGGAATCGATTGTGTGCGTAAAAGTTTTGAGAGATACCCGGACCCCAAAAGACCAGATGAGGAACTTTTACAATTGTTGGAAATCAATTTAACCCGGAACGATTTTGTGTTTGATGGGAACTTTTATTTGCAAGTGAAAGGAACAGCTATGGGCAAGAAATTTGCTCCAGCTTATGCAAATATCTTTATGGCCAACTGGGAGCAGGAAGTTTTATCCAAATGTAGACAAAAGCCAGAACATTATTTCCGTTATTTGGACGATATTTGGGGTATTTGGACAGGATCCAAAGAGGATTTTGAAAAATTCATGGACATTTTAAATTCGTTTGACCCATCTATCACTTTAAAATCAGAATTGAGCGAACATTCCATTGACTTTTTAGACACTACAGTATTCAAAGGACCTAATTATCAATCAGAATTCAAATTGGACATTAAGGTGCATTTTAAGACTACTGACACGCATGCTTTGCTTCATAAAAAAAGTTTTCATCCGAAACATACCTTTAGAGGGATTGTCAAATCTCAGTTGCTTAGATTTAAACGCATTTGCACTAGGTCTGAAGATTTTGAAGAAGCTGTGGCTATCTTATTTCCCGTTTTAAGGAAGAGAGGTTATGCCAGAACTTTTCTCAGGAATTGTCTCAAAACATTTCGGGAAGACGTAACGCAAAAAGATAGCAATTTTGTTCCCTTCATTACGACATACTCTTCAATCAGCAAGATTCTGAATACGAAATTTAAACGGAATTTCAACAACCTGTTGGGTGATAAGGACATTGTACCGCATTCAAGAGTAGTTTCAGCCTATAGAAGAAATAAAAACATCAGAGACATTTTGGTTCAGGCTAAACTGCGACCTTTGACCTCTGGAAAAAGCCTTGGATTGGATACACAATTCCGTAGGCTTAAATTCATTAGGAGCAATAAAGATAAAACATTGTATAACATTCCACAAACTTTTAGTCCAAAGTCAAGGAATTGTGTCTATGTCATGGTTTGTGCAAAATGTGGACTCAAGTATGTCGGAGAAACTAGGAACACTCTTTCTACACGGATGTCACACCATAGACATAATTTAAGAAACAAGAAACGGGTGGATACACCTTTGGTTCAACACTTCCTGCGTCATGGCATGGAGGCTTTGACATTTGCAGGTTTGGAAAAGAACATGAATTGGACTGATATAGAGAGGAAGAAAAGGGAAAGGTATTGGATTTTTTCTTTGGGAACAAGGGAACCATTTGGTTTGAATGTCAAGAGTCAATGATTTTGTTTCTCTCTATTTTTTTAGAAATAGGTTCTAATTCCAGGTTTTTGTCCCTGGTCCGAAGGATATGGGGTTTAGCCCTGACGCTCGGGACTTTCCTTAATTTAACCACTTTTCATCCTAATTTCAGTTCATTGTTTTGAGCAAAATATGGTAATTATGACCCACAAAAACTTATTCCCCTAAACCTAACTTCATTGGCTCTATCCCTAACTCTATGGATTTTTGAAGAAAACCTGGGGTGTTTTTTCCTTTGGTTTCATTTTGTTGTTTGTAGGCTGATTCTGAACCCCTGACCCTCCTTTCCCCTAACCTTAACTTCAATGGAGGTTGCCTAAACCTAAAGACTCAACCCTAACTGTTATAAAAACAAAAAGACTAAAAAAATAACAAAAAAATATAAAAATTGAAAGATAAAACACAAAAAATGCAATAAAAGTAAAAAGATACATAAAAAACATTTCATAGGTTAAACAAAATTTTTTTTGATTAGTTGGCTTTAATTAAAAAAAGGAGGATTAAGTTCTTGAATAAAAACTTTTGTTAAAAAAGTTGGTTTAAAAACCTTAAATAATGATACTTTTTATTAAAAACAGTGTAAACAGGTTAAAAATGCTTTGTAAACATTTATAAACGTTAAAAACCACATTCCCCCCAAAAAAGCATTATGCATTAAAACGTGTAAATTATTGAAGGTTTCATGCGTAAAAACATATATGGTTTAAAATCTTAAAAATGTTTTTTCTTTCCATAACATATGACAGACAGGATAAATGCTTCGAAAATATTTAAAAACTTTAAAAACATCATTTTCTAAAAAAATATCAACATTTAAACTCATGAAAGCATTGAGAAGCGAAGACTATATAAGGAGGCGGAGAGCAGCTTTCCTCATTTCTGCTCTAACCACCGAGGAGTCAACATCGGAGAGCCTCTCACCAGCATTGCTTTAGAGTGTGCCTTGCCTGAAGAAGACCCATAGGTGGTCGAAACGTTGCGTGGCACACCACATACAAAGTTCATTTATACTTTTTATTTCAAAACCAACTGGTTTACAATATTTTTTTTATTTTTTAGTTTACGTCAAGTTTCCCATTTGGAAACCCTCTTTATGTTGTTTGTTGTGTAAATTTCGGAAAGGACACACAATAAACCTCAGAACAGAAAAGGCTGGAAAAAGCATACAAAATAAATTCAGAAAATATAAAATAATACAAACAACAAAAAAAATTAATTAAATATAAAATCCATATCAACAATATAATAAATATTAAATAAAGGATTTTAAATACACACCTAAATAAGGACAGGATGGACGGATGGACCTGAAGTACGCTATGGAGGCGGCGTACAACGTTAACGCCAACACTCAAGGGTCACGTGTATGCTGGGAGGTTCAGATGGGTGGATGGCCGAGAGTATTTGCACCTACCCGCTCCTTTCGGAGAGGGTATCAGTCCCCTTATCCTACCCCTATTCCCAACCCGAGATGAGACACGAACACAAGAATAGAACAGAAAGATGCCCAAGAGATTTCAGGATCTCCCATGCACACAGGACATGAACACAGCACCACAAATGAAAAAATTAAACTTGAAAAAAACCACAAGAAAAGGAGACATAAAATAATTGACCTCAACACATTATCGACAGTATGCCCTGACCCCAAGACAATTGACTACTTACGCCATCTTCCCTAAACACACTCCATATCCAATTAATGGATCAAAGAGAATGAGCCCTCTTCTCCAACACATTTCTGAACTCTATCATTAACACACACTTAAGATTTATAAACACTCGGGCAACACAGCCCGACCACCACACACACCTACATCTAGCGGTAAGGTGCCAACATCCCAAACTTTTGGTCTTCGAGAAGAGTGCACTGCCTCCGTTCTGTTGCGAGCCTCCGGGCACCCCCATCCCATGACCCTCGTGGGTCGTCGGCTGGCGCAGACGACTCCACACAGGGTAGGACAGAGAGTATCTCTCACAACACCCAACCATCAACGACCCCAGCACTTCATCAAAGGACTCCTCAGAGCCCCCCTCCTCCCCCCCTGCCCTCTCCATCCAGGAGGAGGATGTGCGCCGACAGTTTTTGAGGCTGAACAGGAGGAAGGCCCCCGGGCCGGACGGTGTCTCCACCCTGAGACACTGCGCGGATCAGCTGGCCCCCGTATTCACGGACATTTTCATCACCTCCCTGGCGCTCTGTCGCGTGCCGTCCTGCTTCAAAACCTCCACCATCGTCCCTGTCCCCAAAAAGCCACGGATCACAGGACTTAATGACTACAGGCCGTTGGCGCTGACGTCTGTGGTCATGAAGTCATTTGAGCGCTTGGTTCTGCCCCACCTCAAGGACATCACCGCCCCCCTCCTGGACCCACTGCAGTTCGCCTACAGAGCCAACAGGTCTGTGGATGATGCAGTGAACCTGGCCCTCCATTTCATCCTGGAGCATCTGGACTCCCCAGGAACCTACGCCAGGATCCTGTTTGTGGACTTCAGCTCTGCCTTCAACACCATCCTCCCTGGACTGCTACGAGACAAGCTCTACCAGCTCAGCGTGCCCGACTCCCTCTGCAGGTGGATCACTGACTTCCTGTCGGACCGGAGACAGCACGTGCGGTTGGGGAAGATTGTCTCGGACAATCGGACTACAAACACTGGGACTCCTCAGGGCTGTGTACTCTCCCCCTGGCTCTTCTCGCTGTATACAAACTGCTGCACCTCCAGTCACCAGTCCGTAAAGCTGATCAAGTTTGCGGACGACACCACCCTCATCGGACTTATCTCAGACGGTGATGAGTCCGCCTACAGGAGAGAGGTGGACCGGCTGGCTTCTTGGTGCAGTCACAACAACCTGGAGCTGAACGCCCAGAAGACAGTGGAGATGATCATGGACTTCAGGAAAGTCACAGCCCCACCGTATCCCCTCACCCTGATGGACTCTCCCACCCCCATCTCCATCGTGTACTCCTTCCGTTTCCTGGGCACCACCATCACCCAGGACCTCAAGTGGGAGCCAACCATCAGCTCCCTCATCAAGAAGGCCCAGCAGAGGATGTACTTCCTGCGGCAGCTGAGGAAACTCAAGGTGCCGACCGAGATGCTGGTGCAGTTCTACACGGCCATCATCGAGTCCATCCTCACCTCCTCCATCACCGTGTGGTTCCCCGGCGCCGCAGACCGGGACAAACACCGACTGCAGCGCATCGTGCGTGCTGCTGAGAAGGTGATTGGCTGCAGGCTCCCATCCCTCCGGGACCTGTTCTCCTCCAGGACCCGGAGGCGTGTGGGTCGGATCACAGCTGACTCTTCTCACCCTGGACACCGACTATTCTCCCTCCTCCCCTCAGGCAGGAGGCTACGGTCCATCCAGACCCACACCTCCCGCCACCTGAACAGTTTCTTCCCCTCCGCCATCAGACTCATGAACAATAACAAGACCCGATAGTTCAGTTAAAGACCCATGTAGGATAGAACCATCTGCACTACGTAACTTTATTTTACTGCACTGTGTGGTCTGATCACACTTAGATCTGCTGCTGTCATTCACCTGCACATCTGTGAATGGAACCCTGCTGCTGTTCTCATGTTAAAAAGGATGTTTATCTTTTCATAGTTCTTTTATATACATACAGATTATAATATTTATAAAGACTTTAGCCTTATGGCTCATTCTTTTTATTTTATTTTATTTTTTTATTTTATTTTATTTTATTTTTACTTATGTTAAATGTTTTATGTGCACAACTGTACCGGAAAAAATTCGTAGTTTGTGAACTTGTTCTCAAACAATGGCAATAAAACCGATTCTGATTCTGATTCTGATTCTGACAATCAGGGTAGGAGATTTGTGCCTGCAATAAGGGCCTGTAATCTTCCCCAAAACTCCTTAATTTAACCATGTTTTGTTTTTAATTAACGATATCCCCCTGAGAGTTCCCAATGTCTTGGTGGTGCTGAGGTATTAGCTTCTGGTTTTTTTTACACTCTGTTAATGTAACCAATTTCAACGACGTCGTAGTTGCCCACCATTGCAGGATTATTTTCCGTAGGTTGCGGAAAGGGAGCCTGTGGAAGCTGAATTAAGTCCAATTAGTAATTTGGTTAGTGCAATTTGGAAATACAAAAACAGAAATCATGTGGAAGTCTGTAGTAGCAAATTCTGTCTAACAGACTGCCATAGAGAACAAAGTGAAAGCCCTGCAAAAGCAGCTGATTTAAAATAAATTAATACCATTCCTTAGAAGCCATCAAATCGTGCAAATTTTAGCAACCGTGAGCTCCTGAGACAGTGGTGGTAGCAGGATTCCTGCTCCAACTCATATTTATGACAGCCTTCACTTTGTTAGCTCATTAAAATCTCGTAGCTTTTTTATGGAGCCCTCTTTACAGTTTAGGGGGGATAAAAAAATTTAAAATTATGAACTGTTGTTGATTTGGCAGATAAAGACGATAAAGTTCAGCTTTATAAGGTAATTCAGCTTTATTGTCAATTTCTTTACATGTAATAGACAAAGGAATCGAAACTACGTTTGTCACTATCACAACAATACACATCCCAAATACCAAGTAACAAATAATGAGCAGCTTTTTTTTGCAGTGCCAATAATAATAATAATATTAATAATAAGTGTAAGAAAATCAAGAAGCTAAAACCAAAGTAAAACTACAGTTTTTGTCTATAAATCCATCACCGCTTTAATTTATTGCTCAACTGTTGCTGTGAGACCAAGGCTGTGTCCGAATCCAGCGGCTGGATCCTTCGAAGGCCAGATTTGTCGGCCGATTACGTCACAGCGCCGCGACTAGGACTGTCCAAATTCGAAGACTGCTTCAAATGCGGCCGACGAATCCGGCCGACTTCTGCCCGATTTGAAGGACCGTTGCGGTGTATCCTTCGCTGGTCCACATATCCCAAGATTCATTGCGGGCTGAACGGGAGAATTTACTTCCAGCAACACCGCAGACAAAGCGGCAGGCGAAGCGAGAGAGGAGCACAGTTTTAAATGTAAGTATATTAAAATCTGGTGGTTCAAAAATGAAAATCTTAAAGTGGTTGTGTTGTTTGCCTTTTATTCTTGGCTTAGACGTGTATTTTAATATTTTTTTGTAAAGCATCGCTCGTAAACGAGCTCGTATGGCAGTGTAATGGTTTCTTCATCTTTACGCAGCCACTTTCTGCTTTGGTAAATTAAGTAAAAAGTCAACTCCTCTTAGGAGAAATTATTACCTCTTTACCGAGTGAAAATCAGGGCACGGTGGCTTGGAGGTTGAAGATTAAATCCAGTTACACAGTTTATGCTAGAGGACTCTTTTTGAGCCTCATACAACACAGAACCTGTGCTCTGTTGTTCTGCTGTGAAAACTACAGTTCTGCATTCTTAAATCAAGAAAGTTGTCACATTCCTCACCTATTTATTTTCTATCTAATGAGGAAAATTCAGGAGGAGATGTATCTGCAGGAGAAATTAATCCCTTGCCGTAAAAAAAAAATTGAGAGCAAAAAATAAACCTACTGTTTGTATATTTGCAAAAGCGCAAATAACATAATGACTGATCGCTTTAACAAAATATAGATTCCATAAATGTGTTTGTGTTGCTCTTTTTTGTAAACTGTGTTTATTGTCTTCTTGTTTAGGATATGAAGCTGCAAAGGGAAACTGGAGAGGAGAGCAGGGACCGAATGGATGGACTGTTTTTTTTTAATTCATGTTTTTGTCACATTTTTTATTTAGGTGTTCGATGGTTGTGAATAAATGAATTTCTAAAAATGTTAAATATCATGAAGTAATTTCATTAAAAGTTATATTAGTGTTTTTAAAGAAGCTTACATTGAACAGTTTAAAATAACATAACATATTGGCATTAGGATAAGTTTTTTTGCAGTTATTTATAAGTGTATAAATGACCTCATTAAGCTTAATTAGAACAAACGGGCAGTGTTTTGCTGGATCAGTTGAATACAGATTCATTTCATATTTTCTGGTTGACAAGGGGAACATCATACAGGTTGGTCTGCAGAGAGAGTTTAGGGCAGCTTCGTCATGCTCTCCACTGCATCCATCATCAGGGTTTACAGGGTCGACGTGCTCAAAAGACAAGTTTTTCCAACCAGAGAGCCCCACAGACCTCCAGCAGCTTCATCTTCAAGCTCATCCCAAGAGGCAGCTGTGGAGAAAACTGTTATGACCTGCAGTTTTGTTAAAACACAATGTTAGTTATTGTTGCAGTGGTTGTTTACAAAAAAACAATTCAGTTTATTTAGGAAGAGCCAATTTGGAATATGCTTGGTAAAAAAAATCATAGATATATAAAATCAAATTAGAAAATGCTGTTTTGATCCAAAAGGCATATATAATTTTAAGCTCACAAAGAATTTTTACAGTTAAAATGAATATAAAAAATGTAATATAACAAATTTATACATTTGATCACTAGTCATTCAATTACAGAACTTATCATGAGAGTAGCTATCTTAAGTAGTAACCTGGATTAAATAAAATTATCTTGATATGATGACCTGTCGCCAGGGATATAAAACATGGCACAGACAGTAAAACTTGTTGCTCCTCTAGAGTAAAAAAGGTGAGTAAAATACTGGGGAATATTTCTTGCTTTGCCAGCTGGTTTAGAGTGATCGCGGTTGCTAGGCGACAGGACGTTCGGCAAAGTGGGGGCGGGAATTCAACTGAAGGCTAGACCGTCCAAATTCACAGCCGTTAACATCCGGTCTACCCGGTCGACGAAGGACCCAGCCCACGTAGACCGAGTAGACCGGGTCCTTCGAAGGATCCAGCCGCTGGATTCGGACACAGCCCATATGTTGACCACTAGAGGATGGTGTGCAGTTCTAGTAAAACTAAATGGGAAATGAACATTCAAGTTTACTCAAGTAATAAAATTCCTTTTTATTGTCAGAATTCAACCAAAACACTTCAAATGATTGCAAAAATAGTTATTCATCATTCTCATAATCAGTACAATCAGAGAGACAAATGACGAAGCATACACTAACAAAGCATTGTTTTCCTAATACATACTGTAGGTGGATGCTTGTTCAAGAGATTTGTCATGACAATTTGGTGCTTAACACATCAAAATAATTTATTGTGTAAATAATGAATATGACTTAGAATAACAAAACAAGCAAAAATGGAAAAGTCCTTCCTTTCATTGTACCTCTGACGCTGATCTTTGCTGTTTTGGAGACTAAACTCAGAGAGGACTTTAAGACTGGCTGAGACATTTAAAGTTCTCGAAAAATTTGTTAAATACAAAAAATTATTATTTGAACTAAAGCAAATTGACTTAAATCGCTGATACAGAGAGTTTTGGGAGATTAGAAATCAAATAAACTGATAACTGCTGAATACGTTCTGCACATAATCTCAAAGCAAGCACAGAGGTACAGAGGGAGTACACATCTTAAATAAGTTGGGCTTGTACATAGAGAAAATATTTTCCCTCCTAACTCATCTTTCTGTCAAGTGCATTTATCATTTTTATTTTAATATTTTCTATTTACTTGCTTTGCTGCCAAAATAAGAGAAAGCATGTTTAAGTGAAGTATAGCTCAATAATTATTCCCCACACACACACACCAACATGAATCACTCAACCCAAAGTATACAAATATTAGGATTTTTAAGACTTACTTCTCACACCTCCTTTCTCCTTTTGCTGGAGGAGACGAAAATAGACTCTTACAGCTAAAAATAGATTTTGAATCTGAACAGTTACAGAACCCCCACCTTAAGATTTATAGGAAAGCTTTCTATCTGAGCTACAAAATATAGCAATGCCCTTTTTAAAAATAGTTTGTTGCGCTTATTCACACAGAACACATCCCTTCTCTCCTTCCAGTGAGATACATTCAAACATAAGGCTATTGACAGAACAGTCCCTCAGATAAGAGTTCACACCAGGACATCATTACTGCTCCCTCAGCTGAAGATGTAGCAGTTTCAACTTTAGTATCTGGTCTGGTACTCATGATGCCACCTGTTGAAGTCGTTGTAGAAGAGGACGATGCTTCCAGATGCCATGCCAGTGATGATGCACCTGAAGAGGAAGGGGGAAATGACAAAAAGAGGTGATTTCATTGCAAATGTGAAGTTATTTGATGACTGGGCAATTTTAAGAAAACAAACCAGCTTCTAAATTCCCCTAACTTTAAAGAAATGCTTTTGGAAATAAGGGCGGTATTCTTCATTCATAAAGACAGAAGCAAAATTGTTTTAGCATTGCTGCCTAATTCTATAAAATGTCTTTAGAATGTCCAAAAATACAATGTCTCACATTTGCTCAGATTAGATCTGATTTGTACCATTTCAACACGTTTGTGTGTGCTCAGTCATCATGTCTGCCATGCTACCTATATATGTTGGCTAAACGTTGAAGGACATAAAAATCATAGTGAAGAGTGAGAAACAGAGACATGTTTACTTCTTTTTATGTCTCTTTTCAATAGAAATGCTAAGAATACATGCATGACAAAAGAAAAAGTATTTCTTAAAAAGATAGGTCTTTCTCAAGTTAAAGTTAAATTGAGCCAAGTCTGGGAGTAAATTGAGCCACCTGGACTTAAATTGACCAATGTTTACCTTTTTCAGGTTAAACCTGAGGCCAGGTTCACACGGCAGGATTTTAAAATTGTTGGAAGAGCTTTAAATTGCACACACAGCGATAAAAAATAAATTAGGGGTAATCCTAATGTGCTCCTACAGTGTGTGGTGTGTGGCCACATGGCAATGGCGAGACACCATGCACAAACTGATTTTACTCACACTGTTTCCTCTAATATGGAAGCTTGGCCCATCTGGACTCTGTAAACTGGCTCAATGTTCTTTATGTTGCTTTTAACTGTGTATATTCATGAGAGATGGATTGGGAGCATAACTGGGATCATGTTTTTAATTGGCTGTGAAGGATGTGAATGTGGTTAATGTGGGGTCATTTGATCTGTAAAGCATTTGAGATGCATTTTATGAATGAAATGCACTTTTTAAATAAAGTCTGATTTGATTTTGATTTCATATGTTGTACTAATTAACGTCTTATGTTTAAAAAAATGAAAGTCGTTTTTATTTGTAATTTTTTAAACAACATGCAAAATACTGTATATTCACAACTGAATAACGCATGTTGATGTATGTAACATTTATTTATAGTTTGTTCACTTTTTTGATAAAGAAAAGGAAACAGCAGGAGTAAGGGTTCCTGCTAAGATTTGAAGGTAGATTTTCACCAGACCATACACTTCTGTATTTCTATGCATTTGTGCACTCCGGTCTCAAGAACCCATATTACAAATAATAAGAGACCGTTCAAAGCGACATTCACGCCCCTCCCCTTCCGGTTTGCTTTCTGATTGGCTAAAAATCACATTCAACATTGTTTGTGTTCAGAACATACCACACAAGCTATGATATCGGTCCAAGACATGTTGTATATCCCTGATTTGTGATTCCTTCCGAACAGACCCTTGTGCTCTTATCACACCACACAAAGCAGGAAATATCTGTTAGGTTAGGATAATCTTAAAAGCCATCCTGATAATCGGGGTTGTCGGAAGGTGAAAAATGGGAAACATTGGCTGAAACACCCTGCTGTGTGAACCAGGCCTGTGAATTATTGTGATTTGTCCAAAAGGAAACTTAAAACAGTCTGAAAAGTAGTTTTAGGTGATCTGTAGAAGACAGACGTAACAGAAAAATGGTAACATGGAAGCCATATAGAGCAGTTTGCTCAGTCTGTGGCAAGGGAAGGCTAAGGGGGTGCCAAGATGAAACATGCTGGTGAAGTACAGGAGATTACGTGACTGGTGACTCCACAATCTCCTTGCCTTACATATGCTCTCTAACACCCTATCTAAATAACGATTCTATTACCAGATGTTGCTGAAAGGGAGCTTGTTTCTGTCTACTCATCCTTGTAATGAGGTCCTGGAATAGTTGGTCAATTTACCCCAAGGCATTTGGATCACTTCACCCCGCACCCACCATTTTGGAAACAATTACCTAGCTTATTATTCTGAACAACTGCTTGGCTAAAAAGTTTACATGGTTTAACAATATATACGATGGAATAGTCAACATGTACGGTATACATTTCTTGACCTGGATGAATTCGCTTTCACTCCACAGTCATAGCTAAAATGTAAAAACAGTTTTTGTATATAACACATACTTCTCACGTCACCACTTGCTTCTCCCAATTACAGGGACAGCAAAAGGGAGGGTACTTGTAGAATCACATGTCATTGATTTTTTTATGTCCTTTATCTTTCTGTATTTCTCAATTGACTAAGTTGGTTGAAGTGCGGTATTAAAAAAGGGGAATTATAAAAAATGACTATAGAATTAAAGGTGACCAATTATTAGACTGTAAGAATTAATAAATCTACACCTGAGCAATTGAAGCAACCTCACATTCTAATACTTCCTGTTGCTTGTGCAGTATTCAGACAATCTATTTTTATCCCAAATCTATCAAAATGAGAAATTTGCAAATCCTTTGAAAACTGGTTTGAAATCTAATTTCTATTCATTAGCTTTTAACCTTTTGTGATTCTTTCTTAGCTTGTCCCTCCTAAATTTCCTTAGTTGATTCTATGTTTAAAATTC
Organism: Apricaphanius iberus; assembly: GCA_028564705.1. Lineage (NCBI taxonomy): Eukaryota > Metazoa > Chordata > Actinopteri > Cyprinodontiformes > Aphaniidae > Apricaphanius > Apricaphanius iberus. The sequence goes on from JAPXFQ010000798.1 coordinate 15,542, forward strand.
TTACAATTTTATTTGTTTTGTCTGTGTTTTTCTTGATTTTGTTTATACAGTACAGCACTTTGGTCAGCTGTAATGCTAGTTTTAAATGTGCTTTATGAATAAACTTGGAACTGTATGCTGATTTGTGACATTACTACGTGCACTGAGGTCAATGATAATGAAGTAATACCGTTGATCATGTGACATAGCCATGGAGCGGATCCCTGCGTCACAGCCAGGAAAGGCGAAGAGCTGTTTGAGGTCAGATACTTGCCAGACGGACACAACACCTCCATCTCCACCTGTCAGCAGATACTGACCATCTCGACTCAGAACCATGGCCTGTCAGAAAAATATAAAAAGGTTATTCCCTTGCATTCATATGCATCAAGTATGTTAACAAGACTTCAGATTTTACATTACAGATTATCTCAATGAACTGTATCCATAGTATCTTGTTTGTGGTACACAATCTAGAAATAATGATTAATAATATAGAAATACATACACATTAGAAACCATGTGTTTGCACATACATTTAAAAACTTTGTCCTCTGACATTAAATCAGACTAAAGATCTGATTTAGGTCAGCTGTGATTACCAAAATAATTTCTATTCTCTAAATGCCAGAACTATTCAGTTTCAATTCAATTCAGTTTATTTATATAGCACCAATTCACAACAGATGACATCTCAAGGCACTTTACGAGAAAAGTCATTTCAATACAATTATACAAACACTGCAATCAGTTAAAAGTTTTGCTAGGTAAGGAATCTCAACAGATTGCGTTGAGTAATTAATATTTAGGCCTATTGTTTCTATACTGTTTCTTTTTCTTCTCCCAAATGAATTGGCTTTTTGGAGCCCTAAACATATTCAAAAACTCACAATATTTGGTTGTGGCGTCAGGCGCGTTTGAAATGTACGTATTTTAAGGGTTTCAAAAAAAATGCAAAAGAAATGGCTCAGTGGCGCCACCTGGAAATATTCAAAATGGCCTTGGCATTGACCTTATTTCATTGTACAGACATGCCATTTGGCAGAGTTGTAGAGCTTCCCGAGCCCTACCAAAAAAGCATCGAGACATCATGGTCCCAAAATTACAGGAAGTCCGCCATCTTGGTTTGAATATGCGATTTTGACCCTGTTTTTGACATTTATAGCCTCTGCATTTGATCAAACTCCCCCTACAGGTTTCAACCGATCAGCTTGTAAATTGGTCAAGATGGCCTTCAGGCATGGGGGATCAAAAGTTATCAAAGGTTTGAGTTTTCCATTATGTTAAAGGGGTGTGGCCAGACCTCAAACTTTGACTACACACCAAAAATATTAAAACAGTTATAACTCTTCTTCAGAAAGTCACAGAAGGGTGAAATCTTCTGTGTCGGATGTTCATCACGTCCTTGACGATCCTATGTCGTCAAACATTGACATCACTTAAGCCCCGCCCCCTCAGAACAGGAAGTATAATGTTTTGCCGTGAAATTTCCAGAATTTATACAATTGAGCAAAGTAGCATAACAACGCTGCACAGCAGCTCTACATCGGTTGGGGCAACTATGTGTCCAGTACTGAGGGTTAGGTGTTGTGAGAGATACTCTCTGTCCTACCCTGTGTGGAGTCGTCGGCGCAAGCCGACGACCCACGAGGGTCATGGGATGGGGGTGCCCGGAGGCTCGCAACAGAACGGAGGCAGTGCACTCTTCTCGAAGACCAAAAGTTTGGGATGTTGGCACCTTACCGCTAGATGTAGGTGTGTGTGGTGGTCGGGCTGTGTTGCCCAAGTGTTTCTAAATCATAGGTTTTGTGTTCGTGTTGGATGTAGCAGCTCTGTATCGGAGGGTTTAGATCCAACATCGCTACCCACTTTAGGCCGAGATTCTGGCTGGTTAGGTGTTGTGAGAGATACTCTCTGTCCTACCCTGTGTGGAGTCGTCGGCGCGCCGACGACCCACGAGGGTCATGGGATGGGGGTGCCCGGAGGCTCGCAACAGAACGGAGGCAGTGCACTCTTCTCGAAGACCAAAAGTTTGGGATGTTGGCACCTTACCGCTAGATGTAGGTGTGTGTGGTGGTCGGGCTGTGTTGCCCGAGTGTTTATAAATCTTAAGTGTGTGTTAATGATAGAGTTCAGAAATGTGTTGGAGAAGAGGGCTCATTCTCTTCGATCCATTAATTGGATATGGAGTGTGTTTAGGGAAGATGGCGTAAGTAGTCAATTATCTTGGGATCAGGGCATACTGTTGATAATGTGTTGAGGTCAATTATTTTATGTCTCCTTTTCTTGTGGTTTTTTCAAGCTTAATTTTTTCATTTGTGGTGCTGTGTTCATGTCCTGTGTGCATGGGAGATCCTGAAATCTCTTGGTCATCTTTCTGTTCTATTCTTGTGTTCGTGTCTCATCTCGGGTTGGGAATTGTTTTAGTTGTGGGTGTTAAGTTTGTTAAATTAAGTTGGTTAGTTGTTAATCTGTTCATGATGTGTTGGGATCAGTTATTTTAAGGTTAGAGTTTAATTTATTGGTAAGTTGATGGTGTTGTGTTACTGGAAAATCTTTTAGCCTTATTAACGTCTTGTTGGATTTCTGGGCTGTCTGTCAGTTGTAGATTTGGGAAATTGTGTAAGATTTGCAAAATAGGTAGGATCCTTTTGGCACAGAAGTCGTTGTTTTTCATATTTGGTTTTTGGTTTGACATTTAACTAAACTGAAGAGCGTGTTTTCCCTGTGTTTTTTTATTTTAGAGCTTCTAATAAGGTCCTATGTTTTTTTATTGCCGCAATAAATGAGGCAAGATATCAAGGATATTTTACCTTTATTGGGTAGCTAGATTAAGTTCTTTAGGAAATTTCAAGAACCTCTCATCAGTGGTGGACCAGAGGATACAGGCGACTCGTTTCGGCCGTTTTAACCACCATACGAGTCTCTCCTCTGGCGTGCGTCCTCAGGGAGATCAACCCCTGGGCAGGTTCAGGAGTCCAATAGAGTGGTGATTTTGGTGATTAAGCGAGTGTTTCTGTCCCTGTAAACGGTTTTGTTTGGGTAGATTTCTATGTATTGGTTTTAGGAGGTCAGATTGATTGAATAAAATTTGTATACGTTTTAAGGGTTTAGCTGGTAATTTCTGTGGGTTTTCGTATAGTTTAAGAAGATTTAATCTGAATACGTAGGTTACTTTTTAAGGAATTTTTGTTGTGAGAGTGAAAGTTCACAATAAGAATAAAGTGGTAGTTATTGTTGATGCTAATGGTTTAAAAAATTCTTTTAAGCAAACCATAAAGGTAAGTTGGGTTTATAAAGTTTGTCATAGGTCCAGTTTTACCTAAGGAGCAGTTCTACTAAAGGCTGTTAGGTATTTGATCTAGTAATAGTGTGACAATTTGAGGCCAGCCAATTGATATTTTGTGGTTCCTAGAGATGTGTGAGGTGCAGAAATGTTCTAGTGTGTGTTGAGGTATTCCTCTATAGAAGACTCGGTCGCATTAAGGTCCTTAACCAAGACCCCCTTACTGTAGGGCGCTATACTTACGATGGCGGACTGCTGACGTTATCACCGCTAGGTGTCAACAGTCATGTAGAGTTCTCCTCAGGAGGGGTGCAAGTGGGAGCTAGAGAAAGGGTAGTGGTTAGAGTTGAGTGTTGTGTTCAAGATGGCGGCAGCTGGCGACGGTGGAGTAGAGCAAAGTAGCATAACAACGCTGCACAGCAGCTCTACATCGGTTGGGGCAACTATGTGTCCAGTACTGAGGGTTAGGGTTAGGGTAAGGGGTGTGGCTAAAGGGTTTGGCTGTGGCGGCGTGGTGAAGTGAGTCATCACGCCATGGCCATACGTTTGGCTCTAATATCCAGAAAAATTATCCAATCCTAACCAGATTTGACATGATGGATGTTAGTCCATCCCTGGAGAGTTATGTAGCCTCATATCTGGTGGGGGTGGCCTAATTACTCCACAGCACCACCTAAATCCCTTAAAAACACCAGCCCCAGCCCATATTTTATCTGAGCACAATGTCCTTAAACACACATATGTAGTGCCTAAAGATCTACAAAAAAGTCTCTTAGAGCCATGGTCCAAACCCAACAGGAAGTACGCCATTTTGTGCCATTTGTACTCGTCGTATTTGATCGAACTCCTACTACAGATTTTGACCTAGACACTTTTAAGCCAGGGAACAGAGACAGAAGGCATTGGGTATCAAAAGTTATCAAAGAAATTTTTCTGCATCAAACCAGGTGGGCGTGGCTAGGCCTCAAACTTAAGCTTCTCGCCATAAGTATTGATACAGTTACAACTCCTCTTCAGAAAGTCACAGTTGGTTGAAACCTTCTCTGGAGGACATTCCTGACATCCCCGACGATTCTATGTCATCAAACATTGACATCACTTAAGCCCCGCCCCCTCAGAACAGGAAGTGTACTGTTTTGCCGTGAAATTTCCAGAATTTACACAATTGAGCAAATTAGAATAACAACGCTGCACAGCGGCTCTATATCAGTTGGGGGAACACTGTGTCCAATGCAGAGGATCTTCACAAAAGGGTGTGGCTTTGGCAGCTTGACGAACTGGGGCGTTGCGCCACGGCCATACGTTTGGCTCTAATTTCCACAAAAATCATCGAAGCCTAACCAGATTCAACACGATGGATATTAGTCCATGTCCAGTGAGTTGTGTATGCTAATATTTGATGGGTGTGGCCAAATTACTCCACAGCGCCCCTACAACCCTTAAAAACATCAGTCCCAAGCCACAATTCATCTGAGCACAATTTCATTAAACACACATGTAGTGCCTCAGTACCAATAAAACAGTAAGAGTCATAGTCCAAACACACTAGGAAGTCGGCCATTTTGAATCAAACACACCATCTTCTACCGTTTAATGACGTCATATTTGATCAAACTGCTCCAAGAGCTTTTGACCTACACACTTCTAAATCACGGAGGAGAGAGTTAAGGGAGTGGCGACCAAAGGTTATCACAGGAATTTTTCTGCATCGACCTGGGTGGGGGTCGCTAGGCTTCTCGCCATAAATATTTAAACAGTTACAACTTCTCTTCAGAAAAACACAGACTGGGGAAATCCTCTGTGCTGGATGTTTATCAGGTCCCTGGCAGTCCTAGATGGTCAGATACTGACATCTCTTAAGCCCCGCCCCCTAAGAAAAGGAAGAGCAATGTTTTACATTTAAAGGTCCTTATTTGGATGGATATGAGCTGAAGATTAAAGGAATTTTAACTAATGATCACAGTGTAATTTCTTCTGCATTTAATACCTTATTTACCGCATCAGTGCAGAACTTATCTGATACGTTTGGTGCAAGAATTAAAAATATAGCAACGGCAGATTATAATAAGACAATTTTTGAGATAACTGAAGTGTCTGAAAATAAAATCTGTAAGACACTAAGCACTTATATACTATACTATTTATATACTATTCGAACGAAATGGCTACTTGCTATTTTGTTGAAAAAAATCAAATCAATATCAGACAGTGGGAGGGCTGTAGGAACTGTTTTTTTGGACTTGAAAAAAGCTTTTGACACATAATGTTACACAAACCATAATGTTCTCCTCTCTAAGCTTTCAAATTTAAATTTTTCTAATGATGCTATGAAATGGATGGAATCGTGTCTCATCATGAGAAGACAAAGCACTAGAGTTTGGAACAAAATGTCATCTTTTAGTAACTGTTCTGTTGGTGTCCCGCAAGGCTCAGTTTTAGGCCCTTTGCTATTTAGTGTATATGTTAATGACCTACCACTAGCATGTCCTGAAGTTGAGACCCAAATGTATGCAGATGACACGGTCATCCTGGCATATGGAAGAGACAGACATGAAGTGGCAACCAAATTAACAGCAGCAATGGCAAAAATTGCCACCTGGCTCTGTGAGTCTTGCCTGACACTTAATGTCAGCAAAACTAGGTGTATGTATTTTTATATAAGGAAAAATGAAAATCAGCCAGATGTCGTAAATAGGGAAAAAATCCAGATTGTGTCCCATTTTAAATATCTGGGAGTTACTCTTGATTCACAGTTGTTGTTTAAGAAACACATGAAGCAGGTTTTAAATCCTGTTAAATTTAATTTAAGAAATTTTAAATACATTCGTAATCAGTTAACACTAGATGGTACGAAATTATACATGCATTCAATGATTTTCTCACATTTTGCATACTGTATAACAAGTTGGTCACAAACCGGAAAAACAACACTTTCTCCACTACATACGATATATAAACAAACTCTCAAAGTATTAGACAAAAAGCCATCAGGCTATCACTACTGCAATATCATTCAAAAGCACAAACTTTTCACTTTTGAAACTTTGAGCTCTTTGCCAATGTTTGTCTGGTGTACAGAGTAATTAATAATCTGGCAGCGCATCCATTAAAGGAATTTATTTCATTACTCTAGGACAGGAGAACAACCAGGGCGGCCAGTATGGGCCACTGTGCCATACAGCACAGACGCACTGAGTTTGGCAGATCAGCCTTCTCCATCAGAGCCTCCAAAGACTGGAATTCAGTACCAAATGAGATCAGAAACATCACTACCTTTTATGGTTTCAAAAATAAGATCAAATTATGGCTAAAATCTAATCAATCATGTACCCATCAATCATAATCGCAAAAGGGAAGAAAAAAAAAAAAGAAATGTATTTCAACATTGCATTTCTCTTTTGTTTTATTCTGTTTCTAATAGTGTGAAATCTTAGTGCTGGTACTTTTTATTGCTGCTCTTGTGTTTTATTGTGTCTCTAACAATGTGACATTTTATGGCTGTCTGAAAGTTTATTTTTTGATGTTTTATGGCTTGTTGGATTATTTGTATGTTTTGCTAGGGACTACAGATGAAATTTAGCTTGTAGCTAATTCTGGTATGGCCGAATGCCATGCACTGTCCCTTTTAAATAAATAAAAAAATTTAAAAATTGCCTCCTTTTTTATTATCAATATTTTTGCTGTAGTCAGTGACTGAAAATAAATTGTATTTGGTTCTTAACCAATACTGACAGTTTTGGAAAGAGGGTGTGGATGCTGCAGCATGGTTAAGCTGGGCTGCATGCTATTAATGAGATAAATGCAAATGCCTCGGCGTCCTGATGCCCCCTGACAACTCCGGCTCGTTAACACGGTTTTAACTAATTTTAAAATTATTTTTAACAGTTTGTTTTCTAATCATTTCTTTTGACTAGTTTTAACCGTTTTTAACTTTTAGCGACGTATCTTTTATCGGACGCGTTTTTTATCAGAGCACGGACTGCTGTTATTTTTATCATGCCTCTACTCACCTGTAGGTCCGGGTGTGATTGTTGTGTCAGGCTAACCAAGAAAATCAAGGAATTAGAGCAGAGGATCGCCAATTTACACCTGATCCAGGACCACGAGCGCGACGTGGACATCATCTTCGGCCGAACTTTCGCTGCTGCCACCAGCGCCCAGCTGGCCGACACAATCCCTTGCCAGCCCGTTGAAGCTGCGGAGGGGCAATCCATCGTTGGGTCTCAATGCGGACTCGGACAGACGAACGCCGGCAGAGGTACAACATCTACGGCAGAGGAGGAGCGCTGGGTCCAGCAGGGGGCAAAGCCAAAAGCCCCCCTCAGCTCCACTCCGGTGCAACAGGGTGCGTGGTCGACAGTCGGGCCTGGTCGCGGTGGGGGCGCCCGGAGCGGCTGCCACCTTTCTCCTCCACCCGGCCTTCAGCTGTCGAACTGCTTCAGTGCCCTGGGGGACGACTTTCCTCCTCTGACCGTCCCACTGACCGCGCCGAAGACCAGCAGCTCTGCAGGACCGCCGCCCATCCCCTCCCAGCAGCCATAGCAGAAGTCGGACTCCGGTAGCCACCCACGTCGTGGCAAACCCAGGACTATAGCCGGGACCCGCCGAGGAGTGCTCCATTACACCCCGAATCCACGGAACGAGCCCTCGGCAACCTCTAAACATCGCTGCAGTCCTGTGGAAGCCAAGCTGCCCAACATCCAGCCGGTCCTGGACAATGAGGGATCTTCTGCTCAGAATTAGCAGCAGCAGCCTGCGCACCATCCACCCACCACTCTCATCATAGGAGATTCTATTATCCGGCATATTAGGATGAAAGGAGCTGTCACCCTTTGTTTTCCTGGAGCTACAGTAAAGGACATTTCTGAACAGATTCTGGCAGAGGAATAAATATATTCAGCAGGTTACTCTCTCTAAACACTTGGCTTTCCTCTGCTACTGTGATGCACAATCAGAATCAGAATCAGCTTTAATGGCCAAGTATGACAAGAATACAAGGAATTTACAGTTTACAGTACAACCTGTCCAAGATCTTTACATACAACAACAACAACAAACAGATCTAGGTCACTGTTGGGCATGCGCGCTCCCATGTATGAAAAGATAAGATCAGATACATGTCGGGGGGGGGGGGGTTCCACGGTGGGGGAAAAAAGCGTTCACATGTGTTTTGATCCTTAGTCAAGAGTCAAAAAACAGGTAATAGAAAAAAAAACACACCTAAACATTTAAGCACATATTCAGACATAAACATTGACACATCAGGAGGGATGGGCGGGTATGAGCTCCAGTCCACAGGTTAAAGCGCTGCCATCAAGGCACACTGTTATCCAGCTTCCTGGTGCAGGTGAGAGCCTTAGGATACAGCGAGACAGTGTGTGTGTGTCTGAATCCATGTCAGTGTGTGCGTCAGTAGATGCCGGTGTACGGGGGGATCCTTTGTTTACATTACGGGCATTTGATTGTGGACCAAGTCGAAGGTCTTCATGGGAGCCAAAACAATAATTATTTGGATAACAGGGAGAGAAACTTTCCTCTCTACCCCCTCAGTCTGTCGGCGGTGTCTTTTTATAGTCTAATTCAACCAAATTAATTCCAGATTACTCTATTAATTTCCAGTTGCACCAATCCACACTGACAGTTTCTCCAAGTCCGATGACAATCGCGAGTGAGTCCCAAGCACCAGCTAGATCGCCTCTTGCAGCGTCTAGCCTGTGCTCGAGCTCACCAAGCGTGAGGTTCTGAGTTCCATCAGCACGAATCTGCGCTTCACACGGCTCCTTCAGCCTTCCAATCGCTTCCAGAACTGTCTCCAATTTCAGTATTTGTTGCTCCATTTTGCCGCAGATCCAGTACATGCCCATTCCAATCAGCACACATAAATCCAAATAGCCAGATATCCATAACCCGGATGCCTTTTTCCGGTGCTTCGTAGAGTTGAGTAGATTTTATCAATAGCATTCAGACATCAGCTGACCTTTTCCATCTTTCCCTTATTCAGTTTTGGTTATGAAAAAAATGCAAAAAAAGACACTCTAGATAGAGGCACAGGACATAGAGCAGTGGGATAAGACACAGGAGGAGGAGGGAGAGAACCACGCCGAGAGCCACTGAAACTATTGGTTTTATAGACAATTTTAACATTTTCTGGGGCAGGAGTCAATTATTTGGGGCAGATGGACTCCATCTTAACAGACAAGGTACAGGCATGCTAGCATTAAGCCTGGCATACCCTCGCCCACCGCTGTCCCCTGCACAGGCTCCAGCTCTTCCGGCCCTCTCTGCCCCATCCACCATTACCTGATGTGCAGCCGGTCCCTGTTCCTATGAACTCAATCCTGATTTTAACAGTAACTAGCATATCGGACTTTGACCTTACCCTACTTCATTCTTACCTGTTATTGTCGGCAGAGAGCGAACAAATAATCATAAACTAAAAAAATGCAACTTAAATAATCTTAAACAATTACTAAAAATTCCACCTACAGTCAGTCATAGTCACTCCATCACCAACCACTATTAATATGGCTCTTTTAAATGTTCGCTCTCAGCTGAATAAAACTTTTATAATAATTTACTTAATTTTAGATAATAATCTTTATTTATTTTTAACGGAGACATGGCTGAGTGCAGATGCCCCTGCTGTTCTTACAGAGACCTCCACCTCTGGCTACTCCAATGAGGAGTAGCCAGAGGGGAGGCGGAACTGCTTTTATAAGTTCATCAAATCTTTCCGCCAAACCTGTTTTATTTAATAATTTTACCACTTTTGAATACACTGCCTCTGTTTTTGCACTCAAATTTTGTGTCACAGTTTTAATCAATTTTAAACAACTCTTATGAAAGGATCATTTTAGCTGATTTTAATCTACATATAGATAACCTTTTAGATCTTTTATCAAAAGATTTTTAAAATATTTTAAATTATATGGATTTTAGCCAACATGTCATGCAGCCTACTCACAACAGAGGACACACCCTGGACTTGGTCATCACTTATGACCTATCCACCAGTGTGTCCTCTATTGTAGACTTGACTGTCTCTGACCACTACTGTGTTTTTTTAAAAATCACCAGTTCCTTCATCTAACCCCTGAAGTGGCTGCAGATTTTCTTGAAGTTTTTTAAAAGTTCCCTCCCATACCTTTTCCTGCCCCCTGTGATTTTATTGTAAATGATTTTAACTGTAGGCTTAAAGCTGCTCTCGACCTGCTGGCTCCACCTAAAGTTTTAAACATACATTCAAAACGTACAGTACCATGGAGAAATGAAGATCTTAAAAAAATTAAAGAGGAGCTGCAGGGTGGCAGAAAGGAAATGGAGAAAAAAATAAAATCACAATAAATCATCACATATACATAGAACATCTCAAATTATACAATAACGCTTTAAGAAATTCCAGAAATACATACTTTTCCAGAATCATCTCAGAACATAAAAATAACCCCAAAATTCTGTTCTCGACCATTGAATATATTATTAACCATACCTCTAATACTTTTCAGAAAACCCCCCCAAACACTCTCTGTGAGGAGTCTGCAGACGGAAGGTAGACACCATCAGATGTAATATTTTATCCTTTCAAACTAACATGGTTTTAGACAAATCTGAGTGTCTGCCTTCACCAGAGGAAACACTGGACAGTTTTGTCCTGGTAGAAGCTGGGACCCTTGATAAAGTTTTCTCCTCAGCGAGGCCCACCACAATCGTTTTGGACCAAATTCCTACCAGGTTTTTTAAGCAATTTTATGGTTCTTTTAAAGACGAGATTTTAAACTTTATGAATTGCTCCCTTCAGACGGGTGTTTTTCCTGCCGCCTTTAAAGCGGCGGTAGTGAGGCCCCTGTTGAAGAAGAGCAATTTAGATTTTAATGATTTAAACAACTACCGACCAGTATCTAACTTACCATTTTTAAGCAAAGTTTTAGAAAAACTTGTTTTTATTCAATTTAATGATTTTATTAACGTTCATAATGTCCTAGAGAAATTTCAGTCTTGTTTTAGGATGAACCACAGCACCGAGATGGCTCTTTTAAAGATCTTAAATGATTTTAGATTAAACTATGACGCTAAAAAGGCGACAGTGTTGGTTCGCCTGGATCTAATCAGTGCCTTTGATACAGTAGACCACACTATTCTTTTAACCCATTTTAAACAGATCGGCCTCTCTGGTGCTGTTCACAAATGGTTCACATCCTACCTCACAGACAGGAGCTTTATGGTAAGTAGCTGCTCAGAAGAAGAGAGATTTTTTGGTGTGGACAGACGACCAGATCGATTTGTTACTCTTCGCTGTTATCTTTGTCTGTAGTGTCGTATTGTTATTGACGCAGCATTCATTGACTCCACTTCCTTTCATTATCCGGGCAGGCTGTCCACACTAGCTTGTTTAACCGTTGAATTAAGATTTACATGGTTCTCTTACCTGGCTAATAGTTATCCGGCCACAGACCTTAAACGACGCCGGGTTAGTGTGGACAATAGGGGGGTGTAGACTAAATAATTATACGTTTAAGGACAAAACTGAGGTTTTAATTATCTGTCCTGAGGCTCAGAGAGAGAAACTTTTACCAAAACTACAATAGTTGTCTTTTAATCAGTCTTTATAAGTGAAGAACCTGGGTGTGATTTTTGACTCTGAGCTGACTTTTATCCCTCACATTAAAAACATAACCAAAATAGGTTTTCATAATCTAAAGAACATCGCCAGAGTCCGCCCCATTCTCCCTTGGGCCAAAACTGGGACGCTAATGCATGCCTTTATCCCCAGTAGAATTGATTATTGTAATGCCCTGCTTTCTGGTCTTCCCAAAAAGACTACATCAAGTTTACAGCTTTTACAGAATTCAGCAGGTCTTGTTCTGATGAAGACCAGGAGGCGGGAGCACATTACACCAGTCTTAAAATCACTGCATTGGCTCCCCGTATGTTTTAGGATCGATTTTAAGGTTCTTTTAATGGTTTTTAAGTGTCTTAATGGTCTTGGGCCTTCTTATCTGTCAGAAATGCTTTTACCGTATGAACCCTCGCGGTCTCTGCGCTCCTCTGGCAGCCGTCTCCTTATCACTCCCAAAGTCAGGACATGGACTCATGGTGAGGCGTCCTTCCATTATTATGGTCCTCACCTCTGGAACAGGCTGCCAGAGGACCTCAGGGCCGCAGAGAACGTTCACGTTTTTAAGGGCAGACTCAAGACTCACCTTTTTAGCTTAGCCTTTAACTAATTATTATTTATTATTATATTTTTAACTGCGCAGCATGTTTTACCTGATTTAATTTTTAGTTTAGCTTTTAACTGTTTATTAATCTGCTTTGCATTTTTATCTTGATTCTATCTTATCATTTAAACTGTATCCACTTTATATTGTATAAACTTTATATTTTAACTTATATTAATCTTTCTTGCCAGTGTTTGCTGTCTGGGGGCCCCCTGCATCGGGGACGGTGGTCGGCTGTGGCTGCCTGGGTATCAACTGGGTAGCGCTTGGGTGGAGTTGGGGTACCATCCCTCCCTCCTCTGGGCCCCCTGGGTCAGTGTCTAGGCTGCCACTGTTAATCTGCTGCTGCCTATGCAGATGGCTCCCATCATGGCATTTCCTGGCTCATCTGTACTCAGCCTGCTGTTTTTGTAACTTTTAAGTGTGTGTGTGTGTGTGTGTATGGCAGTCGGGTTGGGTTGGGAGGGGGGTGTATTTGCGTTGATGATTTTATTTTTGAAGGGGGGTTGTGGGGTTATTTTAAATCTGTAAAGCACTTTGAGTAACTTTGTTTGAAAAGCGCTTTATGAATAAAGTTTGATTGATTGACTGATTGATTAAAATACAATTGTTTAACATTTCCACAGGCATTGTAGGATCTAAACCAAAATCAGGAATATGGATATTGGTCCAACCCATGAGGGTTATATGGGTTATATATGCACTTATTTCCTGGGTGGGGTCTAATTCCTGTACAGCGCCCCCTAGAAGTATTAAAATTGTCACCATAATGTGTTGCTTTTATATAGGAAATTGATATTCAGCATATATATATAGGCTGTGATTGCCTTGACCAAAAATTATTTTGAACCCACTTCAAAATACCACAGCAAGTCAGGTATTTTGGATCAATGCTACCATTTTGTTCCATTTATACACTACCATTCAAAAGTTTGCGGTCACATTGAAATGTCCTTATTTTTGAAGGAAAAGCACTGTACTTTTCAATGAAGATAACTTTAAACTAGTCTTAACTTTAAAGAAACACACGCTATACATTGCTAATGTGGTAAATGACTATTCTAGCTGCAAATGTCTGGTTTTTGGTGCAATATCTACATAGGTGTATAGAGGCCCATTTCCAGCAACTATCACTCCAGTGTTCTAATGGTACAATGTGTTTGCTCATTGGCTCAGAAGGCTAATTGATGATTAGAAAACCCTTGTGCAATCATGTTCACACATCTGAAAACAGTTTAGCTCGGTACAGAAGCTACAAAACTGACCTTCCTTTGAGCAGATTGAGTTTCTGGAGCATCACATTTGTGGGGTCAATTAAACGCTCAAAATGGCCAGAAAAAGAGAACTTTCATCTGAAACTCGACAGTCTATTCTTGTTCTTAGAAATGAAGGCTATTCCATGCGAGAAATTGCTAAGAAATTGAAGATTTCCTACAACGGTGTGTACTACTCCCTTCAGAGGACAGCACAAACAGGCTCTAACCAGAGTAGAAAAAGAAGTGGGAGGCCGCGTTGCACAACTGAGCAAGAAGATAAGTACATTAGAGTCTCTAGTTTGAGAAACAGACGCCTCACAGGTCCCCAACTGGCATCTTCATTAAATAGTACCCGCAAAACACCAGTGTCAACATCTACAGTGAAGAGGCGGCTGCGGGATTCTGGGCTTCAGGGCAGAGTGGCAAAGAAAAAGCCATATCTGAGACTGGCCAATAAAAGAAAAAGATTAAGATGGGCAAAAGAACACAGACATTGGACAGAGGAAGACTGGAAAAAAGTGTGTGTGGACGGATGAATCCAAGTTTGAGGTGTTTGGATCACAAAGAAGAACGTTTGTGAGACGCAGAACAACTGAAAAGATGCTGGAAGAATGCCTGACGCCATCTGTTAAGCATGGTGGAGGTAATGTGATGGTCTGGGGTTGCTTTGGTGCTGGTAAGGTGGGAGATTTGTACAGGGTAAAAGGGATTCTGAATAAGGAAGGCTATCACTCCATTTTGCAACGCCATGCCATACCCAGTGGACAGCGCTTGATTGGAGCCCAATTTCATCCTACAACAGGACAATGACCCAAAACACACCTCGAAATTGTGCAAGAACTATTTAGAGAAGAAGCAGGCAGCTGGTATTCTATCGGTAATGGAGTGGCCAGCGCAGTCACCAGATTTGAACCCCGTTGAGCTGTTGTGGGAGCAGCTTGACCGTATGGTACGCAAGAAGTGCCCATCCAACCAATCCAAATTGTGGGAGCTGCTTCTAGAAGCGTGGGGTGCAATTTCTCCAGATTACCTCAACAAATTAACAGCTAGAATGCCAAAGGTCTGCAATGCTGTAATTGCGGCAAATGGAGGATTCTTTGATGAAAGCAAAGTTTGATGTAAAAAAAATCTTATTTCAAATAAAAATCATTATTTCTAACCTTGTCAATGTCTTGACTCTATTTTTTATTAATTTCACAACATATGGTGGTGAATAAGTGTGACTTTTCATGGAAAACACAAAACTTTTGAACGGTAGTGTACATGTCACATGAGAAGAAAACTCATCTTTCAATTCATGACTTACACACTTACAAATGACTGAGTATTTTCACAAGCTTGGGGGACAAGATTTCTTTAGAAGGATTTGGCTATATCATAGCATGTGGGCGTGGCCAAGTCTTCACCACATACTTACAACCTGTATTATCTTGCATATTAAACGTCACAGGTTTACTATACTTTAGGGCTGTCATATCATACAACCAATGAACACTGTATTGATGTTCATCTTCAACACACCTGACTCAAATCAAATGGATCCAACAGCCAATTAAGTTTTGCACAATTACTTATTAATTTTATTCAGGTGTGTTTGCGCAGGGAAACATGGAAACCTTGCAGCATGAGGGCCAAGGTTCCCCACCCCTGCTTTAAAGTATGCAACTCTATATTAAACCAGGAAGCCAACCTCCTATGGCTGATTACATTCTTTTCAAGGTCTAATGCCAGACACAATGAGGAAGTAACGCAATGAGCCAGACAATCACTTTTTGAAAGGTTAGAGAAGGAATTACTGCCATCCACTGTGTTATTCTGAAACACTGAAGGAAGAAAGAATAGAACAGATTCTTTAAAACTTTCTTTCAGATTTGGGAAGATCAGTTAAAGTTAAACCAAAAATTATCAAAAAAATGGTCAGACAGGATTAGGTTATGTGGGACGACTGTTACTTCCTCACATTTAATGCCGTATCTCAGTATGTCAAAAGTGTGCTGACCTGAGTGTGGGTCCCTTCACCTTCTGTGTAAAGCCAATTGAGTCTGAGATAACATTAAATGCTGCAGTTAAGATATCACTTTCAGTGCCCACATCAATATTGAAATCCCCTATTATACTTAACTTGTCAGTATTTAATACCAGATCAGATAAAAAAATCTGAGATCTGATCCAAGTATTGAGCGTAAGGGCCTGGTGGACAATACAAAACCACAAAAGTGGCTTTAATGTTTTGCAACTTGGATGAGAAAAAAACTAAGGATTAGATGTTCCAAAGAACTTTAGCTATTAATTAGTCTGGGAGTAATAATTAATTATGAATAAAAGATTGCTGTTGTAACTCCTCCTTTCCCACTACTTCTGGTAATGTGAAAATGAAAATAAATGGAAGGAGTTGACTCATTTATACTAACATAATTCCCCTGCTCGTCCTGATAGGTTTCTGATAGACAAAACAAGTCAGTTTTATTATAACATATCAAGTCATTTACTAATAAAGTCTTTGAGGAGAGGGATCTTATGTTTAATAAACCACATTTAATTGTTTTGGGGTTTTTTCGTGAAGTCAAACTTACTAAACTGTATTAATCTTAATTACATTTTCATGATTTGCTTTAGTTAAGTTAACTTTTTATCCATTTAATTTTGGCCGTGGGCAAGACACCGTCTCAATGGTTTATCAAGTGGGTAACAGTACAGAAGCTGCAGAGGGGTCGGTTAAACTACGACTCTGCTTCCTGGTCTGGACCCTGGTTTGTCAGTGTTTTGAAGGACTAATGAATATGTCCAGATTCCTAAAAAGAAGAGCTGCTCCATCCAAAGTGGGATGGATGCCATCTCTCCAGATCAGACCAGGTTTTCCCCAAAAGGTTTTCCAGTTATCAATGTAGTCCACATTGATAACTCTTTGAGAAAACTTAGGGTTAGAAACAGGTTAATAGGTAGTTAGAGACAGGTTAGACAGGTAGCTAGGAAGAGACAGGTTAATGTTAGTAGTCAGGTAGAGTGTCAAAAGCTAGGAAGAGATAGGTTAATGTAAGCCAGGTATAGAGTGTTAGTAACTAGGTCTCCTAGTAGCTAGGAGACAGGTTAATGTTAGTAGCTATGCTGCTTTAGGCTGTTGGAGTACATTATTAGTCAGTTCCTACTTTCTCTCCTACTTCTCCCCAACTGCATGATGTGCTGTCAATTCAAGCGCTAACCTGTTTTCTCTTAGTCTCTTCCTACAGTAGGTGCTCCTGACTTGCCCTGCTTAACGACCCTGACTAAGATGGCATTCCAGTGGAGGAACGTTCTCCACGTCCTGCTACCAGCTTCTGCTTCTGCATCAGTTATGTTGCTCTTTCTGTGTCTCTGCTGCCTTCTCCAAACCCCAGACGGTCTCGACAGATGACCACTTATGCTGAGTCTGGTTCTGCTGGAGGTTTCTTCCTGTTAAAAGGGAGTTTTTCCTCTCCACTGTTGCTTCATGCTTGCTCAGGGTCAGGGATATCTGAGAAGTAACGACGCAGTCTTCTGTGGTTCTCTAATTCCTAAATCAAACATTGGATTTGAAATAACTCTTCTTGTAAAGTGCCTTGAGATGACATCTGTTGTAAAACGGCGCTATATAAATAAACTGAATTAAAAACTGAATTGAATGGTTTGTTTGACACCACTCAACAATTGATGCATGCAGCATGCAGTGAAACACGTCGTCACTGGTCCGATCAGGCAGGGGACCAGAAAAGATTACAGAGTTCAACATCATTTTAGAAAATTTACACACCGAAGCAGCACTAATTTTAGAGACCTCGATTGGCATAGCCGGGTGTCATTACCATCATCATGAATAACAATCTTACTGTATTTACACTTATTCTTAGCCAGCAGTTTCAGGTGGGATTTGATGTTGCCTGTTCTGGCCTCTGGAAAACATTTTACTGTGGTAAAGGGTGTCTCTAATGCCATGTTTCTTACTATGGAGCCGCCAATTATCATGGTCTGCTTCTCAGCAGGTGTATCGCTGAGCGAGGAGAATCTATTATAAACGCAGTCAGGTATGTGGAGACCCTTGGGCTACGTTCTAGAACTATGCTTTCTTGTGTGACAAAAAGGAAAAGTGTAAGGAAATCAGGCAAGCTATCAGGAAGAGAATTGTGGACCTCCAAAAGTGTGGGTCATCCTAGGGAGCATTTTTCACATGGCTTAAGGCTCAAAATTGATCCTTTTCATTATTTATATGCCATTATGAGCAGTCAGGAAATGTCCACCTGGCATCTTGTCCAGGAAGTAGGCTGAGGTTTTGTGTGGAAAATTTGGGTACCAACCTTAATACAAAAGCAGGGAGGTAACCACCAGTGTCCAACAAAAAGACAATATTAAGACAAACTTTTGGAGACAGGTCATGTTTGGACAAACTGACCATCATATTTGGAAGAAAAAAAGGGGAAAACCTGATGCACTGAAAACACCATTCCAACTGTAAAGCAAAGGAATGGCAGCATCTTGTTGTATAGGTGCTGCGCTCATGGAGGGCCATGTGCACTTTACAAAAGAGATTACACTACCAAGAAATAATAATAACTAAAATTATTAAATATTATTATTATTATTATTATTATTATTATTATCATCATCATCAAGGTTTACATTAATTGCATTACAATGACTAAAACATTGTATTACAAGGAAGAAACAATTGGTAGAAATATTAAAGTGATATCTCAGGACCTCTGGGCTTCCTAATGGACTATAACCATCATGTCAGATACAACATAACACCAGAATTCCAAAGTGAATCATATCTTGATCAGAAACATTTTCTGGAGATCTGATTTTTTTTTAAAAATTTTTTTAACAAGGCAGCCTAAAAACCTTAACTCAGTACTACCAGTTCTGTTAGCACAAAATTGCCAGATTTCTAGAAAACTGTTGTGAGAGCTTGGGGAAGGAAAACCAGAACATTAGACCAAAATCATACAGTTTAAAGAGAAAGACGGTAAATGATGCAATTGGTCTACTTATCCAGCAAATGTTACAATATTTTTCAAGTAATGTTTTGTTCGACCAGTCCCTGAGGGTGGAGCCCCCATCTTTGGAGTGTAGAATAGAAACAATCCCTTATTGCTCCACAAGGAGAAATATGGTTGTAATAGCAACAAATGCAAGAACAGGACATAGTTACAGAGTGCTGTGCAGTTATTGAGATAAAAATTACAAATAAAGTGGCATACCTAGGTTAGAAATGTGCAACAAGATTTTTAAATTAGGGATGTCCAAATCAGTTTTTGTTGGGTTTTTTTGTCCTAGAGTCTGAGCCAGAGTCACTTGATTTTGAGTATCTACCAATACGGAGTCCCAATCCAATAATTACATAGGCAATACCTAAATAGAGAATAAAGACCCCTAGAAACAGATCCAGGGTGTTCCTTTTTTTATTCACTTTAACATTTAACAATTCTATTTAACGCTTCTATGAAGTAGCTTGAACAATCAACAAATAAATTATTCACTTTTGGACTTTAGTGCAACAGTTGCCTAAACCTAAAAAAATCTTAAATAAAAACAAATAGCACCTCAGCTTGAATAAACGTAATAATGATAATGTATATACATATCAGGGGTCACGTTAACTGAATATTTTCCGGTTTGATAGTTTTTTTTAGAACGGTGACAAGAAAAATCTGAAGGCTGTCGGTCATTTTTACAGATTAGTATTCACACCGACTACGTATTGCAAATGCGCAGCAGATACTTAGAACTTTGCGCACTGATTATAGGTAAACAAATCAAATAAACAAAAGATTCCAAGGCACTTTGATCAAGGCATATCGCTGAGCGAGAGCTGAACGTTTCTGAGATGCACTTCGGTGCCCGACTGACTTTGCGGTTGGTTAGACAGGCTATGATCTGTGCCAAAAACAACTGTGCCAAACACCTGCTACTGCTTCTTTCCTCAAGCTGGCTTTTTCTCCTCATCTGTCTGAGGTAGAGATAGCCATTAGCCCCCACTAGCCCAACTCACATAGAATTAAAAATTGATAGGTACATATATATCTGAGTCCTGATCTGGACATAAGGTACAATTCTGATTGAGTCTGAAACAATGTGATTCAATTCAATTCAAAAATACTTTTTTGATTCCAGAGGAAAATTAATTGTTGTTGTAGCTCATTAATTAATTTTTCAAGGAATTGTTGTAAACTATGATGGCTGTGGGGAGAAAAGATTTCCTGTAGCGGTCTGTGTTGCAGCGAAACTGAAGAAGTCTCCGACAGAAGATACTCTGTTGCTGTAGGACTGTCTCATGGAGAGGATGCTCAGGGTTGTCCATGCTCTTTTTAATTTTATGAAGAATCCTTCTTTGCATCATTATCTCCAGTTGTTCCACAGTCGTCCCCATAACAGAACCAGCCTTCAGTATCAGGTTATTGAGCAGTTTTAAGTCCCTGGCTCTGATGCTGTTAACCCAACAGATGATGGACAAAGAGATGAGACTCTCCACCACAGACTTGTAGAAGATTTGCAGCATCTTGCTGCAAATCTTGAAGGAGCTCAGCTTCCTCAGAAAGTACAGTCTGCTCTGTCCCTTTTTGTAGATGGCTTCACTGTTGATTCTCCAG
Source organism: Apricaphanius iberus (assembly GCA_028564705.1). NCBI lineage: Eukaryota > Metazoa > Chordata > Actinopteri > Cyprinodontiformes > Aphaniidae > Apricaphanius > Apricaphanius iberus. The sequence goes on from JAPXFQ010000798.1 coordinate 35,883, forward strand.
TCCAGTCTGTTGTCAAGGTGAACTCCGAGGTATTTGTACTTCTCAACCACCTCCACTTCTTCTCCCATGATGGAGACAGTCTTTGACTTGTCTCTGTTTCTTCTGAAATCTACTATCATCGCCTTTGTTTTGTTCACATTCAAGGTAAGATGATTGTCTCCACACCATGCCACAAAGCTTCTCACCAGCTCTCTGTATTCAGCTTCTTCACCATCTCTGATACACCCGACAATTGCAGAGTCGTCTGTATTTCTGCAGATGACAGGTCTCTGTCTTATACTGGAAGTCTGAGGTGTACAGAGTGAAAAGGAATGGTGAGAGTACAGTCCCTTGTGGTGCTCCTGTGCTGCTGATCAGCTGGTTTGGCATACAATCCTTCAGTCTCACAAACTGTGGTCTGTTTGTCAGGTAGTCATTGATCCAGCTGATTGTTGAGGCCTCCACCTGTGTTTTCAGGAGTTTCTGACAAAGTAAATCAGGCTGAATTGTGTTAAATGCACTGGATAAATCAAAGAACATGATTCTCACAGTGCTGCCTGCTTTGTCCAGATGACAGTGGTTTGGTTGAAGCAGGTTGATGATGGCATCTTCAACACCAATACCATGGCGATAAGCAAACTGCAGGGGGTCCTGATAGGTTCTAGTTTGCTTACTCAAGTTCAACAGGAGTCTCTCCAGGACCTTCATGATGTGGGATGTCTGGGCGACGGGTCTGTAGTCATTGATGACTGATGTGTGAGTTTTCTTTGGTACTGGAACAAGGCAGGATGTCTTCCACAACACTGGAACCTTCTCTTGGTTCAGGCTAAGGTTGAATAGGTGCTGCAGAATCCCACAGAGCTGCTCTGCACAGGTCTTCAGGACTCTGGGGATGAAACCATCTGGACCTGCAGCCTTGTTCCGGTTCAGTTTTTCCAACTGCCTCTTCACCTGACTTTTAGAAAAACATAGGCAGGGAGGTGAGGTAAAGGGGGTAACGGAATCTCCTGACTTGGTGTAAGAAAAAGTTGTGGAAGAAGAAGAGTTCATGACTGAGGTGGAAGATAAAACATCTGAGGTGTGACAGGTGTGGGTCAGAGGAGAGTCGGATGTCTCTTTGGATGGAAACAGGAGACGAGGATGCTGAGCTTGTTCCTGAACTGAACCTATGCAAGAATGTGTTCAGTTAGCCTGTGAATATTCTCATTCATCCAGGTCATGGTTATCTCAAGGAAATTTCAATCAAACGCAACTGGACTTGGTAATTTGTCTTGGAAGACGTTTCACCTCTTATCCAAGAGGCTTCATCAGTTCATGCTCGCTGCTGACCAGGCTGGGACTGGTCCAACTAACTGGTGTGGAGACTCAGCTATTTAACCTCTTGAACAAGAATCATTATGTCATTGGATCCTTTGTGCTCCATGTCTTAACGACGGTCGTTGGCGTGCCGCCTATTGGTGGAGGTTAGGTTTCGGCTTCATTAGTGCCCTATTGTGTTATAACGACAGTCGTTGGAGTCACAGTTGTTTCTGTTATTAGAGGCTAATTTGTTTGAGTCTTCTAGGGAGGGATGAAAGGGCAGCATTGTAAATTGGAGATAGGTGATGTCTCAGGCCTCCTCCTCTGTTTAGCGATGGTTTCTCTACTTTTACATAGATGGCTTCTTTTACTCCTCTTTCAAACCATCTGTCCTCTCTGTCTAATATCTGGACATTGCTGTCCTCAAAGGAGTGAGCTTTCTCCTTGAGATGTAAATGAACAGCAGAGTCAATGCCTGAGGAGTTAGCTCTCCTGTGTTGGGCCATGCGTTTGTACAGTGGTTGTTTGGTTTCACCAATGTAGAGGTCCTTGCATTCTTCATTGCATTGGATTGCATACACCAGGTTGCTTTTGTGTGTGTGTGGTGTTCTGTCCTTGGGATGTACTAGTCTCTGTCTGAGTGTGTTGCTGGGTTTGAAATACACAGGGATACTGTGTTTGTTAAAAATCCTCCTGAGTTTTTCAGAAATCCCAGACACATATGGAATGACTACATTGTTTCGTTTGTTTTCTTTTTCTTTTTCAACCACTTTGTTGGCTTTCCTTCTGGAATTAGCTGCAGTTTTCACAAAAGTCCAGCTGGGGTAACCACAAGTTGTGAGGGTGTCTCTCACGTGCTTGCGTTCTTCCCCTTGGGCCTGTGAGCTGGTGGGTATGTTATCAGCTCTGTGTTGCAGGGTCCTGATAACACTAAGCTTGTGTTCCAGTGGGTGGTGTGAGTCAAAAAGTAGGTATTGGTCTGTGTGTGTGGGTTTTCTGTATACCCCAATGTGGAGCCTTCTGTCCTTTCTCCTCTGGACGACACAATCTAAAAACGGCAAACTATTGTCCTTGACATCTTCTCTGGTGAATTTGATGTTTCTGTCCACTGAAACTCAGTGGGTGTGTTCCAGTGGGTGTGTTCCACCACCCACTGGAACACAAGCTTAGTGTTATCAGGACCCTGCAACACAGAGCTGATAACATACCCACCAACTCACAGGCCCAAGGGGAAGAACGCAAGCACGTGAGAGACACCCTCACAACTTGTGGTTACCCCAGCTGGACTTTTGTGAAAACTGCAGCTAATTCCAGAAGGAAAGCCAACAAAGTGGTTGAAAAAGAAAAAGAAAACAAACGAAACAATGTAGTCATTCCATATGTGTCTGGGATTTCTGAAAAACTCAGGAGGATTTTTAACAAACACAGTATCCCTGTGTATTTCAAACCCAGCAACACACTCAGACAGAGACTAGTACATCCCAAGGACAGAACACCACACACACACAAAAGCAACCTGGTGTATGCAATCCAATGCAATGAAGAATGCAAGGACCTCTACATTGGTGAAACCAAACAACCACTGTACAAACGCATGGCCCAACACAGGAGAGCTAACTCCTCAGGCATGGACTCTGCTGTTCATTTACATCTCAAGGAGAAAGCCCACTCCTTTGAGGACAGCAATGTCCAGATATTAGACAGAGAGGACAGATGGTTTGAAAGAGGAGTAAAAGAAGCCATCTATGTAAAAGTAGAGAAACCATCGCTAAACAGAGGAGGAGGCCTGAGACATCACCTATCTCCAATTTACAATGCTGCCCTTTCATCCCTCCCTAGAAGACTCAAACAAATTAGCCTCTAATAACAGAAACAACTGTGACTCCAACGACTGTCGTTATAACACAATAGGGCACTAATGAAGCCGAAACCTAACCTCCACCAATAGGCGGCACGCCAACGACCGTCGTTAAGACATGGAGCACAAAGGATCCAATGACATAATGATTCTTGTTCAAGAGGTTAAATAGCTGAGTCTCCACACCAGTTAGTTGGACCAGTCCCAGCCTGGTCAGCAGCGAGCATGAACTGATGAAGCCTCTTGGATAAGAGGTGAAACGTCTTCCAAGACAAATTACCAAGTCCAGTTGCGTTTGATTGAAATTTCCTTGAGATAATGTGTTCAGTTCATTGGCACTATCCACACGTCCATCTATCCAGTCCTTCCTGTGCTTAAAGCCTGTGATCTTTTTCATTCCAGACCAGACATCTCTTATATTGTTCCTCTGTAGTTTGTTCTCCAGCTTCTTCCTGTAAGCATCCTTGCTGTCTCTGATCTTCACTTTTAGTTGCTTCTGTATACTTCTTAATAACTCCCCATCTCCCTCCCTTAAGGCTCTTTTTTTCTTGTTCAGCAGTTCCTTCAGCTCACTGGTGATCCATGGTTTGTTATTAGGGAAGCATGTCACAGTTCTGGAGGGGACAATGTTGTCCACACAGAAGTTTATGTATTCAGTCACACACCCAGTCATGGCATTTATGTCCTCTCCATGTGGCTGTCCAAGAGTCATCCAGTCTGTGGACTCAAAGCAACCCTGCAGGGCTTCTTCAGCTTCATTTGACCATTTTTAACAGTTCTCTTTGTCGGAGGTTGCCTTTGAACAAGTGGTTTATATTCTGAGCAGAGAAAGACAAGATTGTGATCTGATTGTCCTAGCGGAGATCTTGGTTTGGACATATAAGCATTCTTTACATTTGCATAAAACAAATCCAAGGTCTTGTTTTCTCTTGTGGAGCAGCTGACAAACTGTTGAAATGTTGGAAGTGTAGAAGAGATCGAGGCATTATTAAAATCACCAGATATTGCCACAAATGCATTGGGATGCTGGGTCTGTAGCTTAGCAACAACAGAACTGATGACATCACATGCATGGTCGGCAACGGCTGAATATAAACAACTGCCAAAATGACACTGGTGAACTCTCTTGGTAAATAATATGGACGTAAATTAACTACCAAGAGTTCAATATCTGGGCTGCAGAGACTAACCTTCACAGTAACATGTCCTGGATGACACCATCTATTGTTGACAAGCACTGGTACTCCACCACCTTTTCTTTTTACACTTCTCTTCAGATGTCTGTTTGCTCGTACAGTCAAAAAGCTAAACAGAGAGACGGAGTCGGGGATATGATCCTTTAGCCACGTCTCAGTGAAGCACATAACACTGCATTGACGATACTCAGGCTGAGACCTTGTCAGGGCTTGGAGTTCATCCATTTTGTTAGCTAGGGATCTCAAGTGTCCCATTATGATTGATGGAAGAGATGGTTTGAATTTCCTTCTTCTCCGTCTCCTTTTCAATCCTGCTCTGCACCCACGCCTCCTCCTTTTCAACTCTTCAGGGATTTGTGGCTTCAGTTGAAGTATAATTTCAGTTTTTGCCATGTTAATCAGCTGCTCCCGGCTGTAAACCACCCTGTTGCCATGGTTATGCATCATAACAAATGAGCAAAAGTGAAAAATCAAAAATCCTTCCAACTTCACCGGACAAAAACCCGCAAAGAAAACAGGTAGAAAAAGTGCAATCCTTCCTCAAGAAAAAGGGGGAAGCAATGTCCAAAAAACCAAACAAAAACAAAACTCAATGTGTAGCTAACAGAGCCACTCCAACATGGAGCCACCCAGAGCAGCGGAATTCTAGAATTCTTGATTGGGGCCAATTTCCGATCACATGATCAGATTAGGACATCCACAATTTAAATAATTACAAATATGTACAGAACCTGCAGAATAGACCAGGGAGAGTTTAAGGTACTTTTTTTTTTTCCCTGGAGAGGAATTTATGGGCCATTATATCGGCCACTGTGAGATTATCAGATTATCTGTGGTGACAAAGTAAATGTCACACTTTGAAGTGTTCTGATTCAGCAAATAATCCCAATAATCCCATAATAATAATACCAATAATTGTGTACACAGACTCATACACTCTGTTAGGGAAAAATAATAATGTTGTATTATTATTTTTCTTATGGTATATTTTTTTATCACATAGTTTAAATGTACTTTTTAAATGTCATTTGGTTTCAACAATGTGTTCCTTTGTATACACCCTGTTCTTTTAAGATGCTAATGAAGTTTGACCAAATAAAGAGAGACTGCAGTGGGAGGGCCCTTTGAGACCAGGTGACAGAGCTGTGTGATCAGGACATAGAGCTGGGAGACTATCTGAGAAGCTGAGAGGAGAACAGACAAACGGTCAACCAGAGTATCTTCCTGTACTCCTTCTGCAGAACTTTACTTATTTTATCTCCCACTGCAGAGTTCATTTAACTTAAATTTCTCACCGACCCCTGTGTGTGATTCTTTCTAGGTTAAACCACTATTTTTTACCCTAACATTTTGGTGCCGAGACCCGACGTACGGAGCACCTCCGCCGGTGGTTTTCGTTGAAGGACTTGCTTCACTGGCCTCCTGCATCAACTTCCACGAGGACCTCATGCGCGTGCTCCCGTACGATCGATTCGGTCTGAATCACTCGTACAGGGGGGAGATTGTGAGTACGTCTTTTTGTGCACCTTTACATTTAAAACAAAAAATCTTTTAAGATAGTCAGGGTATATTCTGCTGTTTTGAGCCTAAAGGAAGGACGCTTTAGCCGAGTATCAGGTGTTGAGCCTTAAGTGATTAATGCGTTAATTACTACAGCGAGGGTGTAACGGACCAGGTTTGCGAGTCTGTTCCACCTCGAAAATAAAAGGTTGTAACGGATTATGTTTGCGAGCATATATCCACCTCGCTGGATAAGGTTGTAACGGATTAGATTTGGGAATCAATCCACCTCATTGGGATAAACCAATGTTTGGGAGTAAAAACACAAAACAGCAGAATCAAAAAGATATACCGCACCCCAGGTGGGTTCATGAAGGTAGGCACAGAACATAATCTTTATGTATGCCAGTCCAACCTGAAACCTAATGGTGTAAACGTACGGTTTGACGGGCACTACAAGAGACGTTCCGTGCGGATTTATAGGTCACAAAACACATCCTTAGATTAGGAAAGCCATAAAACGGCTCAATCCAGTTGCACAAAAGAGACACTCTAAAAACAGTCTAAAAACCCTACAGTCATTTCACCACAATGTCCACTCAATTTATTGGGCAGAGACTTAAAGTCAGCCCTAAAAATCTCCATTATCCCAGTGGGAGACGGCATGAGAGCTGTGAGAACAGGAAATGTAAATGATGACATTTACCTAAATACAACTCATAGACCACAGGGACTCGGCCTGTACTATTCTTTACGAGTTGAACCTAAAGAAAACCTTAAAGACACAACAACAATGATGGACACAGCTTTGAAAGTCGTTCCTTACCCCGACAAACAAATCATGCCTACACCACAGTTACATGTGACTATGGCTCTGAGGCCTGAATCTGATCCCAAGTTCCAAGATTATTTTATGCAACTCTCAACTGCTGTAGTGTGCACCTCACACATCATTACTGATGGAAAATCTGATCCATCTGCCTCAGTAATACTGACTACCAGCCTTAAACCATTCTTTGATTTTCCTACAGATCCACATATATCTCTGACAAAAAGCAGTTAATCACGTTGGAAAGATTTGGGATATATGGTGCGAAAAGCAAAAACCGCCACAGATGTTAAAGCTTTGCAAGAAAATAAAGAAGATTGTTGGCAATACAGTGAATCCACAGGTTTATATAGGCGGCCCCTTATCACGCCACTCCACTGCACCACTCAAGTTGCACCACTAGACTGACCAGAAACAGAAATCATCTTATTGACTGAAGACGAAGAAAATCAACTTAAAGAAGTCCCTGACACATTATGGTCTAAAAGTCTCACTGATGTAGGCCTACTCTCATCCATTGCTCCCGTTCAAATAACTGCTAAATCACATTTTAGACCCAGAATAAGGCAATATCCCCTCTCTGCAGAAGCAGAGTTAGGAATTCAACCAGTAATTGAGGAATTACTAACAGCAGGTGTTATAAGAAAATGTCCTGATTCACCATGTAACACAGCAATTTGGCCAGTTAAAAAGGCTGATGGGAAAAGCTGGCGTATGGTTCAAGATTTGAGAATGGTAAATTCAGCTGTCCAGACCAGAGCGCCTGATCCACACACTCTGTTAAACTCTCTGAGTCCCACTTGGAAGCTTTTCACAGTAGTGGACCTCAGTAATGCCTTTTTTAGCATTCCAATGCACCAAGATTCACAATTTTGGTTTGCTTTCACTTATAAACATGTAAAATACACATACAATAGATTGCCACAGGGGTTCGCAGACAGTCCTACAATTTTTACAGAAGCAATTACCAACTGCCTGGCCACTTTTGAATGTTCTAAAAACACACAAATTCTTGTTTATGTAGATGATGTCCTGGTTGCATCAGATGACTATGAAAGCTGCTTAAATGACTCCCTCTCTTTACTGCACCACCTGCATTCCACTGGAAATAAAGTCAGTAAAAACAAAATCCAGTGGGTAAAACCATCTGTTCAATACTTAGGACACACGCTATCAGGAGAAGGCAGACAAGTCCAACCTGGAAGGAGAGAGGAAATTTTAAACACTCCTAAGCCCATGACAAAGAAACAAATGATGCAATTCCTGGGACTAGCTAATTATTGCAGGCAATATATATCTCATTATGCAGAAAAAACACAACCACTTCTAGAGATGATCCATGGCCAGCAGATGGAAATGAAGGATACTTAAACTTGGTCAGCTGAAACAGAACAAGCTTTTACCACAATAAAACAGGACATCCATTCTAGCACTGTTTTAGTACCACCAGATTACTCCAAAATATTCACTCAAACAGTGGACTGCAAAAATGGTTTCATGACCTTAGTTTTGCTGCAAAAACACGGAGATAAACAACGTCCTGTTGCATTTTACTCTAAAAAATTAGACCAAGTTGCACAGGCCTTACCCAGCTGTGTGCAAGCTATTGCTTCTGCAGCATTAGCAGTTGAGGCCTCAGCTGACGTAGTACTATTCCGTCCCCTGACGCTGTTGGTTCCTCACGCAGTAGATGTTTTACTTCTACAAGGCAGGTTAGGATTATTATCACCAGCGAGACACCTTAGTTACACAGCAATACTGATCTCAAAACCTCACATTACCATACAGCGTTGCAACACTTTAAATCCAGCAACGCTTCTACCTACTGCAAATGACGGAGAACCACATAATTGTGTAGAAGCTACAGAAAAATTAAAACTACCTAGGCCTGATCTTAAAGATGTCCCACTACAAACAGGACTGGAATGGTTTGTAGATGGCTCAAGTTCTAAAACTACTACAGGCTCTACTCAAACAGGCTATTATATTGTACAAGTACCTGATGTGATCATAGAAGCCAAATCATTACCACAACATTTTTCCGCTCAGGCCGCAGAAATAGTAGCTTTGACAAGAGCACGTCAACTTGCAGAAGGCAAAGTGGTAACCATCCACAAAGATAGTCAATATGCATTTTCTACCGAGCACTGTTTTGCTAAACAATGGGAAAGGAGAGGAATGGTCACCTCTACAGGAAAACCTATAACCCACTCTCAATTACTGATAAAACTATTAGACGCAGTTATGTTACCAAAAGCTATTGCAATTTGTTAATGTCAAGCACATACCACAGGAAAAGACAAAGTTTCCTGTGGTAATAGATTAGCAGACGAAATAGCAAAAACAGCTGCACAAGGAAGTTTCAGCTCCTCTGATGCTTATATACAGACCATAGAACAGGATTTTATGGATCAGACTGTTTTGAAAGACATGCAAACACACGCTCCCATTTCTGAAAATCAACTATGGAAGACAAAAGGTGCCACTTTATCTGAAAATGGACTTTATGTTGTAAATAATAAACCCATCCTGCCCAAGTAATTGTTCAAAGCTGCTGCAATTTTGACACATGGCCCATGCCATATGTCAACAGGGGGAATAAAACACCTAATACAACAACATTTTACAACATACAATCTTGAATCCTATTTAAAAAAAATGTGTAGGTCCTGCACAATATGTGTAAAACACAATCCTCCAGGCAACATGAGACCTAAAAGAGGACAGTTTCCTCAACCAGCTTATCCATTTCCGACAATCCTTAACAGTAGCAAAAGCTCTATGCAAAACAATCATCGCTAATCATGGCATACCACAGACAATCTACTCAGATAATGGCCCACATTTTGTAAATGAAGTAATCCAAAACATGGCTGCTCATTTAGACATCAAACTAAAAAATCACTGTGCCTATCATCCTCAAAGCGCCGGATTGGTTGAACGAAACAATGCAACAATCAAAAGCAGACTTAGGAAATGTATGGAAGAAACGAAAAGACCATGGCCAGAATGCCTAGATTTAGTTAAACTATACATGAGAATAACTCCAACAAACCAAGGCCTGACTCCTTTTGAAATCATTTATGGAATAAAGGATTTCATAAATGAAAAAAAATAAATAAAAAAAATAAAAGAAATCATTTATGGAAGGCCTTATAGACTACCCCTGGTAGAACCAGATTTACAAAAAGCAGAAGAAGAACTCACTTTAGCTGACTACATGAAAAGAACCATTTTAGCTAAAGAAGTACAAAGTACACACAGTCTGCCTATCTCTCCTTCTGTGTTACAGAACCCTGAGAAGCCCATAAAGCCTGGAGATTGGGTCTTCATAAAAGTTATTAAAAGAAAAAACTGGACCAGCCCAAAGTGGGAGGGACTCTTTCAAGTTTTGCTGGCCACTCCCATTGCCGTGAAGATTGCTGAGAGACCTTCCTGGATTCACCTTACCCATTGCAAGTTGCAGAGACAACCGGATCAATAGACGTGTGACAGGAGGAAGTCTGGGCTTCAAAGGGCAGAAATTCCACTAGGGGTTCTGATCTCAAACCCAGCAGAAAAGCAGTCCTGTCACCTAGTGGTCAAACTCTCTGAAAAGGGAGGCTATTCATCCAGTTGTTTTTCTCTGCCACCACCATGAAGATTATTACATTATTTTTGCCTGACACTGCTCAGCCTGGCAATGTTATGGCTTCTGATGAGTTCAGACACCACCCCATCACGTGACAAAAGATTTGTAATTGACACCCATCATGCCTTCAAGAACACCTGCTAAACGTTTAGGTTTTAATGCTAGTTGTTATGTCTGCTCCTGGATCCCCCATCACTCAGAAGAAGTGTCATCGATGACTGCTGTCCCAACCACCTTAAATAATACCATATGCCTGCTATACAAATTAACTATAACAACTGTTGGAACAGAGTGTTCCACCTTACCTCACTGCTGCACTGCTGAGCACAACAGGACATGGTCCCAGCCTGGTGACTTTTCCAAAAAAAACGAATGCTTCAGTTGCCAAAGGAATCAACTTACTACGCCTTACTGGAAAAGACATTTTCTGATTTTCAGTCCCTTATAACAGCAAGCATACATTTTTAGGAGATTCCACCTGCGAGGACATGCTACCCCTTGTCAGCAACCTACACGAAGACGATGCATATAAACCACTGGATGACGGTTTGAAACACATATATGCCAAGATACGTAACCCTCAACACCAATCGACTCCAAGGCAAGATAAGTGAATTCAAAACCACTGTCAAAAGAGGAACCCATCTCTTAGAGGTTCCCTCTCAATTTGGCACAGGAACGCCTGACGGATACATCTGGAAGTGTGGTCACACCTTCTACCTCTACCTACCTAAGGATTGGTGTGGCACATGCAGTTTGTCTCGACTGCAACCCTCCCCATACATCATAACAGAGGACGGAGCATCTTCTAAACCTGAGATGAAGAAACGGGAATTCAAATCCCCACAGTTGTACAACCCCTTCTCTGGCAATGGTGGACGAAAACCACTCTACAATGATGCTAAAGGGATTTTCCATACATTGTTCCCCATGGCTGGAGTATCAAGCCTCATGAAAAGGATGAATGAGGTTTGGTGGACTTTGGAAAACATCACAGACATCCTTGCCGAGATGTCCAACCTGCTGGCCAACGACCCTGAAAAACTGGCGATGAGAACCATGCTTATGCAACATCAGGTAGCACTGAACACTCTATTTGCGTCTGAAGGTGGACTTTGTACTGTAATCGGTGAACATTGTTGCACTTACATCCCTACAACACATGACAATTGGACTCTCATTCATGACCGGGTGCAGGGATTAAATGACTTTTTAAAAGCACAGGAAAGCAGTAATGAAGTGGGATCTCATGGGCTGGCTGAGAACTGGCAGGGGGTATCAGGTTCTTTTAAAAATAACTATGCCATTCATTGTAATTTTGATACTTTTCTGCATTTTTGTTAGTTGTGTTCTCCCATGTATAAAACAAATGATGAATAAGATGATAACTAACACAATGGTCCAATATTCTCTTCTTAATCAGAGGCTTGAAGATGATGACAGAAATGAAGAAGAAGATGTGGTGTAAAAACCTTTTTATGACTCCATTAATATAAACTACTGCTCAGGTAGCGATTAATTGGATGATGTCTAGGTGAAGCCCATATTAATATCATTTTGAAATTGCTACTTACTTTTGCAATTTCTTTGTTGTATGTCTTATTACATTTATTGAATTTGGGATGCAACTTAGTTTTGCAACCTTTTGTTGTCTGGTTTTTATGATTCTTATATTTTTACATTATTAGAGTTGTCACTTATTTTACAACTTTTTGTTGTTCGTGATCGCATTTAAAAACCACATTTCAGGGGGGAAATGTTAGGGAAAAATAATAATGTATTATTATTTTCTTAGGGTATATTTCTTTATCACATAGTTTAAATGTACTTTTTAAATGTAATTTGGTTTCAACCATGTGTTCCTTTGTATACACCCTGTTCTTTTAAGATGCCAATGAAGTTTGGCCAAATAAAGAGAGACTGCACTGGCAGGGCCCTTTGAGACCAGATGACAGAGCTGTGTGATCAGGACATAGAGCTGGGAGACTATCTGAGAAGCTGAGAGGAGAACAGACAAATGGTCAACCAGAGTATCTTCCTGGACTCCCTCTGCAGAACTTTACTTATTTTATCTCCCACTGCAGAGTTCATTTAACTTAAATTTCTCACCGACACCTGTGTGTGATTCTTTCTAGGTTAAACCACTATTTTTTACCCTAACATTTTGGTGCCGAGACCCGACGTACGGAGCACCTCGGCCGGTGGTTTTCGTCGAAGGACTTGCTTCACTGGCCTGCTGCATCAACTTCCACGAGGACCTCATGCGCGTGCTCCCGTACGATCGATTCGGGATCGATCGTACGGGATCGATCGGTTCCAAAAGGAGTAAAGGTGCAATTAACAGCTCAATATGACCATACAAGCTTTTCCCAGAAGTTATGTGGCTTATCCATGATGGCAGCTATGAATCTTGGTGGAGCCTGATGGGGTTCATGTTTGAGCAGTAACAGCTTTCATGTTCAGCACCTTCTGAGTCTACACTGTAAACCCAATAAGTTCAAAGAACTCAGAAGTTATGAGGAAACTGATTACCTAATAGTTTTTGAGTTAGTTTACTTATAAAATATAAACTCATCACATCTTAAAAATGTGAATTGATTTAAAATAAAAAGCATTTAACTACCTCCAACTCCAAACTTAGTAGTTATCTAACTTATACCATTTTACTTAACTAAACTACTGTATTCTGATTTTCAAAATTTTACCCATAACCTCACTAACTCAGATACTATGAGTTATATGAACCCTAAATCATACGGCCTGCGTTTGCATAGCAAATCTTTAGCAAGCAGAATATAAAGGGTTTTATTCCATATTCAGTAATACACACACTGAGGGTGAAAGGAAACTTTGTAGCCACAGCTGACCTAACCCTAACAGTGAAGCGGTCATGCCACTTGCACTACAGAACATCATTGGCAGCTAAAGCAGAAGAAATATTGTGTCACAGAACACATCAACTGAAACAGATAAAGCAGAGGGTTTAACTGGCAACCCACTTTTTATTTGATGAACTCCTTCCAACTGACTCATGGTTGCAAACAAGCCTTCTTAAGCTTGGTTTATGCTTGCTGCATGAACATTCCGTCCGGCAACGAGACGTGCGGAACCGGCCGAGACGCCTTCTAGCAGCGTTTATACTTTTTGGGGCTTGTCCCTGCTGAGAGCCAATATTCTTGACGACTGTAGGGGGAAGCGTAGGGCTCTACGGCATGCATACAACACTACACCATAGTAGAAGTAGTACTCACTGTTGTTTACAAGATGGTAATACCCGTGAGCTTAAACAAAGCAGAACTTTTATGCTATTTATTAGGAAAAAAGACGAAAAAAGGAGACCGTCCTCTCTTCCATTAAAACACAGTTGATCACAGTGATCTCTATCGGCCGAATCATAAAGATGTCTATTTACGAACCTCCGGCAATATGAGCTCTTGCCAGTCCGCCATGTTTTTCCGCGCGGGACCGTCCGCGTAGTTACAGATTTTCATAGGTGCGCGGCGCGGAAATTTTGGGGCGGGAGGAGGCCGCGTGGAGCCGTGCGGACTTCGCGGACGCGGCAAGCATAAACCAAGCTTTACTCAGTGACTCCTCCTCCTGCAAGGAGCACAGTCACATGGCCTGACATGATGTTATCATGTCTCTTTACTCATAAGTTTTGATATGAAGATTCCATTTACTCAGAATCTTTAATTCCATGTAACATATAACTGCAGTCTAAGTTGAATATGGTAATAAGTTTTAAGTTGGCTTGAATTGGCTGCTGCTTTTTATTTCAATTATTATACACCTTTTGAGTTCATTTTACTGTTCAGGTTTACAGTGTACGGCAATATAAAACTGGCTTTGCTGTGAACAGTGAAACTGGTGTTTCCAGTTCATGACAACTTGATTTTGGTGGGTGAAAGGTTTGAGTAAACTGGTTGGAACTTGGACACAATTGGGTGTTTCACGAGAATCATCATACCAAACATACATCAGAACTGTTTTTGAAATTGATTAAGAAGGCCAAAATAAAGATGGAATAGTTCCACAGCTCTCAACTCAGCTCTATTCAAAATGTGTGGACTATTGTTAAAATTGGGGTCTATGCCAGAAAAACAAAAACATTTAAATCAATTCCACCAGTTTTGACAAAGTTAAAGGCAAGAAATGTAACTGAATATTGTAGAGGTTTATGCATACATTTGAGCTTGTATGCATAATTTTGACCTTGTGTAGGTTGGAGAAGGTCTTTAATTAATTTAAACTTTATTACTATAAATAATGATTGTGTGCATTGCCTTACACTTTGAAGATGAATAGTTCAAATAAATCATTAAAACACCAAAATTAATGCAACATTATTGTTCATGTTAACTACATTAAAACTTCTTACTGGAACTCGACATAATTTTGGAAGTTTTATTCCTCGGCTTTGGATGTTGGTATTTCTAGGACTTGCAAGGACAGAAATATGAACCCTCATTTTCTTAAGATCTTTATTTAAAGACAAAAATTTGTATTGCAGCTCGTTTTACTAATAAGAAGATCCTCTCAATGGTTTTTGTTATTCCCCAATTTTTGCAAACCGACAGCAGAGTTAACTAATAGACTGAGAAAACAAAGTGGAGAGCAGTAAATGGCAGCCACATGCACTCTTATGTATTCTGTTGGAGATTTTATGACCCAAGCAGCACAGCAGGAAGCAGGAGAGCTGGCAGACAAGTCAGCCGAACCAGGTAGGAGGCTGCAGACAGACATTATAAATCAGTCATTTGCCACTGGGCGGCCAAACAAGATGGCTGAACTCTCTGTAGGGACCAATATGGCTGACTAGACTTAGATGACTAAAAACATTAGTCCTACAGAAACATGTGGAGCCTTTATGCCCATATTTCAGAGATAGGTGGGTGGATTCAGGGCTGAAGAAGGTAAAGCGTTGAATTTATGGTGCTCTTACTCCCCCTGTTACACTGACAGAGGCAGTAAAAAAAGAAAAAAACTGCAGAGCTAGTTACACTGCTTGAAACTTACCATAACTTTAAAGAATGTAATCTATTCAACATGGCCTCCATCACCCAAATCTGCTATTACAGCAGGATGCTGGCTGTTAGGCTGTCATCCTGCCTCTGAGTCCAGGCCTCAATAAAAGTCACAGTGCATACATTCTCACTCCCTATTTCCAAGTGTGTGCAGCAGGCCAGGACAAACACTTATTTATCCTGGAGTAATAGTGTGCAAAGGCTCAGAAGGCAAAGAAGATTGATTCTGGTATGTACACGAGTGCACTAAATACAGCTGGATCAGGAGGGAGGAACTAAGACTCACACAGCCTGAATTCAACATGTTAGAATTTTGCTAATGCCATCTGACATGGAGGGAATTTACAACAGGTGAGGAGTCGTGAAGACCAACTGCAGCCTACATTCATCTCCCTGACTTCATCTGTGCAGAAAAGTGTGGGAAAACTACAAAGTAAATCTCAAAACATCATTAGTGTCTTTTAAACAACTCAGCTTGAAATTAAACACGCCACTTTCACAGAGCCGGTAATGCGCTCAATCAGTGTTTCCATGCATTTGTGGCATTACAGAACTGAGCTTCCTTGGCAGGTTAGGAGCCTGGGCACAAGGGTTTTTTTAATAAGAAACAGGCGTGCTGCTGTCTGTCAGAGCTAGCTTACATTTCCCGGGCTAAAGCGGAAACGAATGGGCCTGGAAACCAAAGGCAGTAGCCACTATCTTGTGTCACTCCAGCCTCCTGAGAGGAAATGTGGGCAGTAGGGAATGTGTCATCTTGTGCTCAAGGGTAGTTAATGGTGTTGCAGTCCAGGATTGACCACTCCACTAAAATGTTTTCCACCACTGTCGCAATTTGTCCTGACAGAGCGTTGGATCAAAAGAACCGTTTCCTCTGCTGGATTGGGTTCAACAGGGAGAGCGAGATGTGAAGCTTTAGTTTGTCCCAAGGCATTCTGACCTTCATGCTGCCCACATTTTAAACCCAAACCCAGCCTTTAATCAGCAAGACTGTCTGCTCGTATGTAGTGCAGACATACAAATGTGAGCATGCTCTCTTGTATAAACTGGAGTAGAAATAAGCATATCCTCACCTTAATGTTGTCGTGTACTTCCATGTGTCTGAGCAGTTTGCCATTAACACTGAAGAGACAGAACTGGCCCTTGTCATAATAAATCATGCAGTGGCCCTCGGTGGAGGACTGGATAAGTCGGGGCCCCATGCACTTCTCTGGGGCCTCAAGAGTTCGAAGCAGGTCTCCATTCATGGAATGGATCAGACAAGGCCCCTCTGCACACAGGGAAAATACAGGTGTTACATTGGGAGATTCAATGCATGCGACTGATTTATGCCTACATGTATACATTTTTTGTGCAAAATCAAACATTATCTGTTCATTATTTGAGAAAAATTCCAAATGGAATTCCAAATTCCAAATCTGGCTAAATAAGGCCTGGAGCTGGGGCATGTTAGTGAGCGCCTGTTGGCCAGGCCTTTACAGATGGGGCCCGGTCGGGCTCAGCACGAAGAGGCAACATGGGCACCCCTTCCCATGAGCTCACCAGCTGTGGGAGGGGCCATACGGGATGGGTGCAGTGCAAGATCGGCGGTGGCCGAAGGCGGGGACCTTGGCAGTCCAATCCTCGGCTGCAGAAGCTTGCTCTTGGGACGTGGAATATCACCTCTCTGATGGGGAAGGACTCCCTAATTCTGCTGGGGGACTTCAACGCTCATGTGGGCAATAACAGTGAAACCTGGAGAGGCGTGGTTGGGCGGAATGGGCCCCCTTATCTGAACCCGAGCTATGTTTTGTTATTGGACTTCTGTGCCCATCATGGAATGTCCATAAAGAAAACCATGTTCAAGCATAAGGTTGATCATGTGTGCAATTGGCACCAGAACGGCCGCAACTCGATCGACTTGGTTGTCATTTCATCTGATCTGCGGCCGCATGTTTTGGACACCCAGGTGAAGAAAGGGGCGGAGCTATCCCCCGACCACTACCTGGTGGTGAGTCAACTCCGGTGGTGGGTAAGGACGCCGGACAGACCTGGCAGGTCCAAACGTGTTGTGAGGGTCTGCTGGGAACGTCTGGCAGAGTCTCCTGTTGGAAGGAGTTTCAACTTTCACCTCCGGCAGAATTTAGAACACATCCCAGGGGAGACGGGGGGCTTAGAGTCCGAGTGGGCCATGGTACATTCCTCCATTGTCAAGGCGGCTGACCGCAGCTGTGGCCACAAAGTTGGTCAGTCCCTGTTGCGGCCGCAACCCTTGAACCCGCTGGTAGACACCGGCAGTGAGGGATGCTGTCAAGCTGAAGAATGAGTCCTATTGGGCCTTTCTGGCCTGTGGGGCCCCAGAAGCAGCTGATAGGTACCGACAGGCAAAGCGGAGTCTGGCTTGGATGGTCATTGAGGCAAAAACTCGGGCGTGGGAGGAGTTTGGAGAGACCATGGAGAATGACTTCCGTATGGTTTCGAAGCAGTTCTGGTCCACTATCCGGTGTCTTGGGGGGGGGGGGGGGGGGGGGGGGGAGCGGTCTGCCACCAACGCTGTTTACAGTGGGAGTGGTGTGCAGCTGACCTCGAAGTAGGACGTTTTGGGTCAGTGGATGGAATACTTCAAAACCTCCTCAATCCCACCGACACGCCTTCCTGTTTGGAAGCAGAGTCTGGGGACTTTGGGACGGGCTCTCCAATCTCTGGTGCTGAGCTCTTTAAAAAGGGGGGGACCACCAACTATAAGTTGGTGTGTTCGAATTATAGGGGGATCACACTTCTTAGCCTCCCTGGTAAGGTCTATTCAGGGAACCTGGTAAGGTCTATTCAGGGACCTCGGATTCAGGAGGAACAATGTAGTTTTCATCCTGGCTGTGGAATACTGGACAAGCTCTACACCCTCAGCGCGGTCCTGGAGTGTCCATGTGAGTTTCCCCAACCGCTCTAGATGTGTTTTATGGACTTGGAGAAGACGTTCGATCACGTCCCTCTGGGAGTCCTATGGGGGGGTGCTCTGGGAGTATGGGGAACCAGGGCCATTAATAATGGCTGTAAGGTCCCTGTATGACCAGTGTCAGAGTTTGCTTTACATTGCCGGCAGTAAGTCGGTGTTCCCGTGAGAGTTGGACTCCGTCAAGGTTGCCCTTTGTCACCGATCCCGTTCATAACATTTATGGACAGGATTTCTAGGCGCAGCCAAGGTGTTGAGGGGATCTGTTTTAGTGGCCTCAGGATCGCTTCTCTGCGTTTTGCGGATGATGTGATTCTGTTGGCTTCATCGGAACGTGATCTACAGCTTTCGCTGGAGCGGTTCACAGCCAATTGTGAAGCGGCTGGGATGAGGATCAGCACCTCGAAATCTGAGACCAAAGTCTCGAGCCGGCAAAGGGTAGGGTGCCTTCTTCGGGTCAGGGATGGGATCCTTCCTCAAGTAGAGCAGTTCAACTACCTGGGGGTCTTGTCGAATGATGGAAAAATGGAACAGGAGATAAATAGAAGGATTGGTAAGGCGTCCGCAGGTATGGGGGCACTGTACCGGTCTGTCATTGTGAAGAGAGAGTTGAGCCGAAAGGCAAAGCTCTCAATTTACCGGTCGATCTATGTTCTTACCCTCATCTATGGTCACGAACGTTGGGTGGTGACCAAAAGAACGAGATACAGGCGGCTGAAATGAGTTTCCTCCACAGGGTGGCTGGGTTCTCCCTTAGAGATGAGGTGAGGAGCTCGGTCATCCAGAGGGGGCTCAGAGTAGAGCCACTGCTCCTCCACATCAGGAGGAGCCAGTTGAGGTGGCTCGGGCATTTGGTAAGGATGCCTCCCTGGTGAGTTGTTCCAGGCACGTCCCACCAGGAGGAGGCCCACCTGGCCAAAGTGGCTGGGGAGAGGGAAGTCTGGGTCTCTTTGCTTAAGCTTCTGCCCCCGCGACCCAACCCCGGATAAGCTGAAGAAGATAGATTGATGGATTGATAGCAGAAAATCTACCTTCTTCCGTGGTCAAAGATCCCTTTGTCTGCATGTTGAAACCTTTTAAATTAATAAAGAAAGGCTGTCAAACTGGCAAACGGGAGTTAAGTAGCAGGTTGCCAATACTTTTGGATGGATCTTTCAAAATGTTCTTGTATAAGGCAATCTTACCCTAAAAATATGACTTTACGTCAAGTTTTTTTTGACACATCTTTGTTACTTTATTCTGCCAAAATGTAGTGCAATACGTCAGTAAATGTAAAAAAAATCAAGATGCTGTCTATATAATATGCATAAAGCAATGGATTCAAGTATTCTTGTTCTACCTCTTCAACAATGCATAAACTAATGCATTGGTAAAAATACATGTTTCTTATAAATTTCACATTACCATCATAATACATTATTTCAAAAAGGTAAATTTCTAGCAGTTAAAAAAAAGGATGTATCTCGTTTAAGTCCTTGTACAGATTCAATGAGTTAAACTGTCATCCTCACCCTTGCAGCCACTGATGACAAGACCCAACTCGGCACATACACTGACAGAGGTCACCTCACAGTCGTGGCCCGTTAGGATAGCCCTTGGTGTGGTAAACTCTGTTGGAAAAACAAAACATTTCAGCTCAATATTTTAGTTTAAAGTTGCAGTTTAAAGTCACTAGGGGGAGCCAAAGGTTGAAACTCATTGAGTTTATTTTTTTTTTTAAATACAACAGTCGTTAGGGTAAAATCTTAATACATATCTGTCTTTGTCTTACAGCAGACATGACAATGCATGGGTGCATATATAGTACATTAAGTTTTGTCAGAGTACATATGATTGCTGATAGTGAATTAGGGTGAAGTTTAAAAGCTTTGATTTGAATGAATCAGGGGGAATTGTGAAGTTCAACGAAATGAGTCTGCATGCAGAGCAAGTTGGAGTTCCGTTCTGGTTCACAGCTAGTAGGTGAGGTTAAGAAACCCCATCCTTACCAATGCTGGAAGTCAAGTTCAGCTCCAAAACCTAAAAAATTAGCCTGGCACCTGTATGTGTAAATAAACAGATTAAAAGTATTCACACCCTTTGAACTGTTCCTTATTTTGTCACATCACAACCATAGATGTTAATGTATTTAATCTGTTATTTTTATGTAAGAGAGCAACACAAAGTAGCACATAATTGTAAATATGAAAGAAGTGATACAGGTTTTACCAAAATTGTTTAGAAATACATAACCAAAAAGTGTATCATGAATTTATATCCAGCCACCCTGATTCAATGATTTGTAGACCCACATTTGGCTCTAATTTCAAATTCAAGTTTGGAGATCTAGAAACTGAATTTTGCATATATTTCTTTGGAAAATAGCTCCAAGAACATCTGACACCTTTCCATACATTTCTTTGTTTTGTAGTCTTGAATTTGGATTCTCACACATGACTATGCCTTAACCTAAAGCAGCTTTCAGCGGTAATGCGTATTGTGTATTTTCCTGTTGTGGCTGTTGCACTTCGTGGAGCTGTTTGGTGTTCACACTCTCTGTAATTAATCTACTTTCTCTGTATTGAGGCCTTTGAGTTACTCTAACACACAAGCATTTTAAAACATATTTTCCGTTGGTGTACTTTGTCTTTTGGGAAATTTGTTTCACTTTTTTTCTTGGCATGGTGAGGTCTTGCAAGCTTGGATAGCTTAGCATCATTGTGGCTATGACAACATTTGTCTCTGCTTCCTTTTCTCTATCACGGACTAGATCTCCTGCTCACTTTTGCTCACTGTGTCAGCTATTTAGATACTTCCCTTCCTCCTTTACTGATTTTTTTAGCTTCGGAGGCGGGGGTGTCAGACTAGGAGTGCTGAAAAACTAGCATAGCGCCAACCCCCCATAGCCAGTGGGGAATAGAACCACCTAGACATCCTCCTGCACAGCCGGGAACTTGGGCTGCTCCAAGCTGCAACACACTAAAACCTTTTGGGGGTTTGTATCATCCAAGAGGCCTTTACTCTCAGTTTTTATACAAGATCTCAGATTGCTTATCTGATTTAATATTAAATACTGATAAGGTAATAATTGTGGGGGATTTAAATTTTCATGTTGATACTAAAAGTTAAAGGCTAAATGCAGCCTTTAATACAATCTTAGACTCAATCTTAGTAAGGGTCGTCAAGCAGGGCAGGTCAGGAACAGGTCAGAACATATGGGAAGAATATAAAAATACTTGGATAATAATCATGAAAAATAAGTAAATATCACAAAGGCAGATGTTCTCTGGATTATTAAGAAACAAATGAAAAAGAGTACAGTGGTATTACAGTAAGTGAATAGTAAATGATTCAGTAAGTGATAGTCAAACATTTAGAATGAGCTATAAAATATGAATACAACATTGTCTATTCAACTTTTCCATCAGTTTGGCCAACAGAGTCAGATAATTTGGTCATAAAAATGTTTTACTCTTTAGTTTTAAACTATTAAATAATATGGACTTTAGCATTTATTTAATTTTTAATTTACTCTTTATGAACAAGTTCAGATTGATCTCTTCTTGAGATCACACATCTTGAAGATGCAGATGAATATTTGTCACTCTAGTTCCTCCACAATGACAAAAACCACTGATTGTGGCCCTACATATAAACAATGAAATTAAATGTGAAAAGTTCAGTTGTGTTTGTGTAATCACATAGTGAAATTGCTGCAGAGGTTGATATATAAGGTTTGGGACTTTTGCCTGGGCGTTAGGAAGATGTTCTGAAGGCTGAATTTGCGCTCTGCTGCCACTGGAGAAAAGGATTAAAGCCCCATTACAGCCACAGTTTTGAAATCGGGAGCATTTCTGAAATTAAAGTGATCAGAAGTAGTAAAGACTCTATGTATGTAAGTGTGTGT
The DNA here is from genome assembly GCA_028564705.1 of Apricaphanius iberus. NCBI lineage: Eukaryota > Metazoa > Chordata > Actinopteri > Cyprinodontiformes > Aphaniidae > Apricaphanius > Apricaphanius iberus. The sequence goes on from JAPXFQ010000798.1 coordinate 58,011, forward strand.
GTGTTTGTGTATGTATGTATGTATGTATGTATGTATGTGTATTTGCGCAGAAAGCAAAGAAAAATGGATTAAGCCAGTATATGAAAAAAGAAAAACAGGTTATGTCTAACACAATAAGAATTTAGTAGCCCATTTGCTCTTGAGAGTTTAATTGAAGGCAACTGGACTTGTTTTTTTTTTTTGCTGTCTTCAATAAACAGAGGACCATGATGCTGGTAATAGATAATATTGCTGATGGGATGTTGTTTTACTTATTTAAAGCATAGTCCATTGTCTTTCATCTGCTTTAATGGGCTCAAAATTGAAAAAACTGGGATTAGTCATATATATATATATATATTTTTTAATTTTTTTTTATTTCTGCTTTTGATTTTTTTGTGTGTTGTTGGTTGTAAAATGTGGACCAAGTATCCGGAATAAAGGCTACTACTACCACACACACACACACACACACACACACACTATTGCACATCAGTCAACTGGGCTAAGCCCCTGATCTCCTTCAGTCTTAATTCCCCCCCTGATGAAGCCCTTAACAATCAAGCTCTATCATACATCAGAGATTGTTCCATATGTTCCTAACACAGGACTTCGTTCTCAGAATGCAGCTCTATGGGTAGTTCCTAGGTTTTCTAAAAGTAGAATGGGACGCAGATCTTTTAGTTATCAAGCTCCTCTCCAGTGGAACCAGCTCCCAGTTTTAGTCTATGAGACACTGTCTATGATGGCTTAGGTTATCCTGAGTTACAGTATCTTGTAGTTATGCTGCTATGGGCTTAGACTGTTGGAGGATGGACTGACCAATTCTCTTTACTCTTCTACTTTTCTGCTATTTTCCAGTTGCATTTGGCTGTAATTTCAATTGTTAAATTTGTGTTTTCTCAGTGTTTTTCTCTCGATAGAAGCTACAGTTGGTCTGGTATCCTGCTCAGCTTTGATGTCTTGTTGGACACATGGGAATAAGTCAAGAAAACATGGCAGAAACAATGGTAAGACAGAATTTGTAGGTGGTTTTATAATGTTTAAAGGGAAGTTAGTTTAATAAAGAAAACCGAAAGAAAGAAAACTGAAATCAGGAAATAATTATATTAACATTAGGATTTGGTCATACAGGGTTAAACAAGATGATATTTGAACAGGGTAAACATGCTACAGGGAAATGTGGCTTTTGTCTTTAAGAAGAGACTACAGAACATGCTATATTATTTTGCCTGACGCTACTGTTAAGATAGGGGAACTTTTAGAAAATTTAAGATACCAATTTGCAAACACGAAATCCAAGAACCTTTAAACTCAATTTCAAGTTCTGCAAATAATTTAGCTGAGCTATCTTAAGACAAAATTAATTGTGAGAATATGTTTTTTGTTTGTTTTCTAATACTTTGTAAAAATAAGTAGAACATATTTAGTATGCATCAAATATTGCTTGCCAACTGACATTAAACATACGTTTTTTGGTTATGGTATTTTCAGGGTTCTTTGTTACAAGTTTTAAATGTCCTGCATTTAGAACTGAACATACATTTTATAACCTTCCTTGGATTTACCACAGGTGTGAAGCTACAGTGTGGTCCAGCTTCTATCCTTTTTTGCCATTAAAAGGAGAGGTTTGAAAGATGAAGGTGAAGGACCATGTTCTTGTTTGGCTAATAAAAGATTAGTTTTCTATATTGGCACTTTTTTTAACGTTTCATTTAATTTTAAGATAAAGCCACTCTGTGACTGGGTGAAATCAGAGACATCTCTATATGGTGTTGGGAGAAATGTAATCTGCAGGGAATATCAGCAACAAAGCTTCACAGAAAGTAGCTAAAGGTAGTAGGAAATGTTGCTGGATTTGTCGCTAGGTGCTTTTTAAAAACAGAATTCTTTAAGTGGTCTGAAAAGTTGTTAGAAATAGCAACAAAGTCGGTAAATTGGCAACACAGCACATAGTTATTAGAGGGGAAACATTTCCAGACTAGTGCTTTCCTACAGGCGCAATTCTGGATGGAGGCTGTCGCAAATCAGGGCTGGAAACCATAGCAACAACTGCAATGTCGTAAAGTGCACTTTGCCGTAATGTTTAATTATACATAAGAAATCTAAATACTTATAACAAATTAGGATTTTTAATTATTCGAAAAATAAGAGGACAAATGAAATACTACATGAAAAAAATATGCCTTTTCTATTAAATTCAATGCTTTTTTTTAAATAAATTAATACCTCGCGGCTACACTGTCAAATGACTTGGAATCAGTGGCATCCATTTTACAATCAACACTAGTTTCCTAGTCCCTACTGAAGTAAAACCTCAAGCATGATGCTCTCGCCGCCACCATCTAATATTGCATAGCATTTTATTTGTAGATCAAATATGTCCCTGATGGTCTCATCTGAACACAGCTCCCTCTCCCACATATTTGCTGTGAAAGCGTAAATAACTTGTGGCCATGTACGCTTCAATAGAGGCCAAATAATAGCTGTGCTGTCGAACAGTTTCTCCCGCTTGAGCTGTGGATCTCTGCAGCTCCTGCAGAGTTACCCTGGACCTCTGATTAATTCTGGCATTTCCCTATCAATTCATGTGGACGGCCATGTATCGACAGTTCTAGATTTATTACATTATCTTTGTATGTTGTGATTATATAAAGCCCAGAGCTTTGTGAAATTTTTAAAGCCTGGAATATTGTTTTGAAACCCAACCCTGCATTTATCTTTTAGCTTTTTTCTTGACCTTTCCACTCCATTGCTTTTCTGATTATCTTTATGTTGTAGCACTCACTGTGGATCAGGGAAAAACGTAATTTCAATTGTCTTCTAGTCTTGAACATATGGCATAATTACCTATATAATCTGAGAATTGTGAGGGCAACTGGTCATGCAGGACTTTATTTAGAAGTTAAGGGGGTAAATGCAAATTCACAGCAAACGCTTTTCAGATGTCTTTTTGTAAAAAAATATTTGTTAAACATATCAGTTTTCCTAAGGCATCACAATTATGAACCGTTTTGTACTGCTCTCTAAATTCTCCTGTAAAAACCTCAACAAGACGGCAAGTCACAGAAAGCAAAGCTTTAAAGCAATGAAACCCATACAGTGCAAAAATTAGGTGGTTATAATAATTAGGTAAATTACTATGTCAATATGACTATGTCATGAACAAAGTTTTAACAAGAAATGTTTTGAAACAGGAAAATCAAAACGGGATCAAATTTGTCACTAGTGATTGGGCTCTTATTTGATTCGGTTGATTGTTTTGACTTTTTGCATGAAGCTTTCCACTTTGCAGCCCCCCAGCTCCCTTGATTCCATCAGAGTAGCAGCCCAACTAAGCACATTTCATCCTGTTCACAGCCTCGTTCTAACTAAAAGCAAACACATGACATGTAAGCCAGTAAGTTGGAGTGAAGATGGATTTCACTCTGTATAGATCTATACAGCTGATAATCTGAACAAACTGAGGCAAAATGGATCCTTTACCTAAAGTTTAGTTTAACATAGAGAGACATCTGACTACAATTTTATACCTGGATGTGACTAACGATCAGAGGCAGAGAGGGTATCAGATGTCACTTGTGTGCGTGTACACTTGTTACCCACTCCAAGGAGGTTATGATTTGCCGGGTTTGTTTGTCTGCCAGTTAGCAACATAATTCAAAAAGCTGTAGATGGATTTTAATTACATTTTCAGCAAATGTCTGCAGTTGGACCAGGAACGACTGATAAGATTTTGAGTCTTATCTGGGTCACTGCCTGGATGGGGGGGCTGCTTTTCTGGTATTGAACATGTTTAAGGAACATTAATTGGTCAATGTTTACTTTTACAGGCCAGATATTATGTACATTGAGAAATTAGCAAGCAGAATATATAGTTGCTGTTGGGAATTGGTCTCCAGTTATTTTAATGATAAACAAGCAGATGCACTTTCAAGTGATTGAATGCACGGCTAAAATAGAAGGGCGCGGTTTAACTGAAAAACTGAGAAATGCATCCAACTGGGCTATTTTCAAATGACTGTTATTTCTAAATATCTATATAATACCTTTCAAAATGATAAGGTTGTCTTAAGCACTCATCTTGCATACAGGATGTACAAAAATAGGTTAAAATGAGTTTGTCAAAAACTGTCATCGATATTTTCTGTGAAATCTTGTGCAGTCACATTAAATTACTTTACACTACGGAGTGAACAGCTGCTGTAAACTGAAAGACTGGTAGGACAAACTTTAGCTACTTTATACAGAAATGTTTCCTGCTGAATGCAGAATCTGGTTGTCTGCTGTGTGACTGTTCAGCACACACATGGGTATACATCTCTTTATTCTCCTGCTTCTAACTTTTCTTTGAGATCTAAACATCCCAATCAATGTTGGAAAATGTCACTTTAAAAGTTCAGTTTGTTTACGAACTAGTTCAAAGTTCAGTTCATACATGTTAAAATGAATTAGTTCAGCTCATAGTTCATAATTCTATTTTTCTTTAACCAAGTTCACAGTTCCAAAAATGAACTAGTTCATAGATCTTTTTTTTCCAGTATGTTTTTCCATTTACTGTAGTAATATTTTCATGAAGGATCTCTTCTCTTGCTCCAGTAAAATTTCTGGACATACTCTACCCAACACGACTAACTTTAGTGAATAAAGAACAAACATATTTTAATCAAAAATTCATGAGACACAGACAGACCTACAATTTATGTTAAAGTGAGACCTCTTGTTTGTACATAAGCTCTGTTCTAATATTATTTCTGTTGTGCCGTTTAGAGATTGTAGGGTAAACACCATACCTCATCAATGGAAGTACTTCACCCTATTCTAACATACACTATATATTCATGAGTTACTATAAGTATTATTTTCATACATTTTATTGGTAAAAATGTTTAACGGCATGTTTCTCATGCTTGAATTTGTTTTTAAATAGATTTGTATTTGTATTAATTAGGTGTTTAACATATGAGAATTTGCACATACAAATAATTTTGGCAGTCTTGTCACATTATGATTAAATATAACAGGAAATGTTACGATTAAATAGATAAGCACTCTTTTAATGAAGTACTGTTTTATTTAGTAATTTTTTGATTGCTACTTTTTACTTTGGTCTAAAAAATATGTTTAAGTACAGCTACTCTTACTTGTGTATACTTATACAGTAAGCAGCAGAGGTCATTAGGTGAATAAAAGAAAATGCAGGAAACCTGTAGGCAAAAAAAAATCCAAGCACACCTTTTAGACAGGGGGTCTTTTACAAACAGATTTTAACTTGTATGCATTGACGGTATATACAAAGCTTCCTTACACTAATATTTATATATATATATATATATAAAAAATTATTCTAAATTATCAATATCAGCTTTTATTACACATTGTGACTATTCAACTATTATTCCTTTAAATGACGTTTTAAGCACCTTACTCAAACTGCACAGGCTATTCTGCAAAAAGTAGACCCAATTCTCGCAGAGCATTGTAATTATGCTCTAAAAGCACAACTACCAGCACTTTGAAAGAAGAAACAAGCTGACTTTCAAAAAAACCTTAAGCAAAAGAAACATTGCTTGTTTTTCCATTTTATCTCATCTAATATGTTGTTGTTTTTTGCATATAGGACTCATGTTTTTTTGCCATTTGTTTTAAACAGCAGATCATAATACCTCTAATTTAACAAGATTTGGCCCGAACAAGCTGGAAATTTTAATGTACATGTGAAACTGTTCTAAGTAGTATATCTTTATAAGTTTACATATATGCCAACTCAGGTTTTACACACCCCCATTTGTTTTTTTTTATTTTGTCTTGTTTTATTTAAAACTGTTAAATATTAAATTTTAAAAAAGTAGAAATTAGTGTGTAGAATGTTTACATATCAGTAAACAGTATTTTGTTCTTCTCATTCTTCTGCCATATACAATTGAAAAATATAGCTTTTTATTAGAGGTTTAAAACGGCAACGTTCTTGCCTCACTTCTCCAATTTAAAAGAGACAAACTCGTTTTGGAGAAAGAGGTTATTAGAGTAAAGATCGTATCATCTTGCTTACCTTACAATATCATTCAAACAAGTAAAAAGGAAAATAAATTTTACAAACAATCCTACTGCTCTTATAAAACAAATACTGTTGAAGCAGCACGATTCTAGAGAAGAACTAGTTCTGTCTTCCAGCAGATGGCAGTAGCACATCTAGAAGTTGCCCCAACCACAGCCCAGACCAGGAGTTCATAGGTCATTGTGTTCATGTGAATGACTCAGCCACTCAGATGAACTTGCGTCAAGCTTATGAGGTGTGCAAGATGTTCACAGGTCATTAAGAATGAGCTGGAATTTTTGTGCAAGTGTGTGCTCTTCTTTTCAGTGTATGAAGAGGATTTTTTGAGCTTTTTGATTCGTTTTGGTTTTTGGAAGCAGATTAAAAAGGTCTGCTGTCTGTCTAGATTTGGTGTTCATGAGTGTTCAAGAGAGAGAGAGAGAGGCTCCTGCGGTCTCGTCCAATAAAGCATCACATTGAGATGGAAGGATGAAGGCTTCCTCTGCCACTCCAGACTGAGCCAGTTACCCTCACACAGACAGAATTGTATGTATGGAAAAAAAAACCCTGCTAAAATAAGTCTGATTACATTTTACATCTCCATTATTTAGCTCAAAAATACAGTTTAACCTTTATCAAAGAAAGGTGCAAATAGAAATATATGTTTTCTAATTAAAAAAATATTGTCCCTTTTACCTTTAAAGCAATGGTCTGCTTTCTTTTATATGAGAAACCAATGTAGCTTATTAAATAAATTACAATTTGTCATAACTTTCATCCCATTTGTGATGGATCACTTAACAACACGTTCGCCCATCTAAGCCGGCCAAATTAGCACCAAAGAGGCTGAGGGCTGAGCAATGTGCTGCCGATGCTTTGATCATAGCTGATGCCATATGTTATGGTAACGCAAGGGAGGCCCGCAACATTTTTCTCTTTTATCGACCAGCCTGACCCTGTGACCCTGGGATGCTCAGGAACTTTCATGTGCTGGCTGACGACCCCCATCAACTTCACATTTAAATGGCCCTCACTTTCACTCACAGTAGAGATAGATTTACACACACACTACACACATACTCTCACTCTATCTGGCCTTATTGAAACAAGGCGGCTCCAACATATTATGCGAGGCTGTTCCTGATGCTGCCGAGCTGCAAAATCCAATCTGTATAGAGAAGGCCTGGGCTGGTTAGATGAAACTAGTTGTTGCTCTACAGAGGCAGGCCGTAAATCACAGTCATGACTGTTGGTGAGTGTGAGCGCCTAGAAGACCGACGTGTGTGTGTGTTGTTGGGACGTGTACTCACTGCCTGGGCTCTCTCCTATGCTGCAGTGCTTTCCGTTCCAGTACCACAGCAGCAGGGTGGCATCTCTGGAGCCCGTCAGGACATAGCAGTCTCCTCCGATGTATGACTCAGAACGAGCGAGACATGTCACTACATCTCGGTGTCCGAACACTATCTGAGTCAGCTTCCCTGCAAACACGACAAAGATTGAAACACTTTCAATTCAGTTGAATATATTTACCCTACGCACGCAACTAAAAATGCCTAGGCCAGTACATGTTAATACAAATAAAAAAAAAAAAAATGAAATTATGATCACACAGCAATACAGGTAAAGAGTGTGGAAAAGGATTTCCTTTTCATATCCTATAGCATTGAGTCGCTAGTAGAAATAGTGTCAAGCTAAAAATTTTATTATGAATCAGAAAACAAGAAATCCTAGGGCTGCATTATTGTTTAATAATCTATTAATACTATTCGAACATGATCGGGTTACATGGCAATTTAAGTCGTTCGGTTTTCATATTTAAATTTAGTTTTTTCGGTTCTGTGGTGGCATCAGCCATCTTTTATGGTGTTGTATGTTGAAGCAGCAATTTATCCACAGTTGAGAGAAAGAGTAAGCCGGTTAAGAGGCCCAGTTATCTTCTAAGATGCCCCCTAGAGCTAAAATAATATATGCTAACTTTTGAAAATAATACATTTACATTTTTAATGCACAAGTACAATGCACATTCTGTACATATTTCTAAATATTTTTAATTATTTAAACATCCTGAAGTATCCTGCTCTGTTGTACATTAAACCCTGGGTATGCCACTTTATCTGTATTTTTATCTTAATAACTGCACAGTACTCTGTTTTTGTAAATATGTGCATAATGTACATAATTTCTTTCTGTACTCTTAAATTCTGCTCCATTCTTGCTTTGCTGCCGTTACAACCGGATTTCCCCTTGTGGCACAATAAAGGATTATTCTATTCTAATTTATTCTAGAATGTCTTTCTGGATAAATAGGCTTGAGAACAATTCAGGACTGGTACAGTCTCTGCAGGACGAACTTGATACCGTTTAAACCCCTTATAATTTAAGACCTAAGCAAATTACAAGTGAACAAATAACTGAATCACTCTATTACATACTTAGTAAGTTAAATGTACCTTTGTCATCTTATGTTGCTGTTAGTGGAAAGTTTATTTTGCATTCAGTTATCAAACCTTCAAAACATGTTAAAACCATGCAAAACATGTATTAAGAATCAGAATACTGATAAGAGAATAACAACTGAAATGTGTGTTCTTTAAGCCAGACCTTGGTAAATAAACTCTCTCTGGAAGAAACTGGCCCAAGGTAAAATACATTTTTAGATTAAAATTTTCTTAAAGAAATAATCAGCTTGCTTCATGTATTTGTTTCTTTGTTGGTTTGTGGGAAATGCTGAATACCATGGGAAGAAATTTCTTTAGACCCACCCGCTGGCAGCTTCGCATCATGAGCTGCATACTTTGCAACAGTACAACTCCTTAACTCTGAACAATGAGCCGATACATCAGAAAGAAAAAAAAATTCAAATAAATTTTAGAAACAAAAGAGCATGAACATTTAATGTGTATTTAAAGAAAACTGAAGACCAATGGTGGAAAATTGCATATATTTAGTTGTTTGAGATCTATTGAGATGGCTAAAGACAACAAATTTGGACTTATTAGTACTCTGCAGAAACCTTTAGATTTTTGACCAACTAAAGGAGACTGAAACCAACACGACTTGACATTTGTTACATGTTGGTGAGTAAGAAGAATCCATTTTCTGCCAAGTACACTTTAAATACCAATACTGAGAAGTCCCGTTAAATCAATCAGCTGATATTGAATATTACAAAATAACTGAATCATCTATAACGTTCATTCCCAAATTTAATTTGATAAATCCATAAACAGTCCTGCTTTTTAAAGCACTCAAATTTTAACATTAGAAGCTGTTTGTCATTCCTTGACCAATAATCAAACTTAGAAATTACACAATCCAATTTTATTTGCATAGCACACTTTAAACAACAGGCTAATTAAAGGTGCTTTTACATGTCTAGTATAGTATATAAGTTGAATATAATATCCAAAAATGCTTGTGAAAAAGGAGATAATATCTACCAACAGAAGGAGGAGGGCTGGAACATCAAAACTCCCATAAAAATACAACTGTCCTGATGGATGCAACTGTTTTACCATGTTTTGCCATCATGAGTTGATTATACGACTGATATGAGATCAGAGTTGTGTTAATTCCCAGACATCAATAAATAGGTGTTCCAAATTTTGGTGCTTGTGTGCAATGACCATGTGTATACATAAAAAGGCTAATTGCTGTCAGATTTCAAGACCACAGCTCCACTGTCTGTCTGTCTAAAACTCATTATGCTCGTCTATGTGTGACCTCTGCAGTCAAACAGAGGATACTTTCCAACTCACGACATTTCTGTCTCGGTGTCAGAAACATTTGTCTTCTGAATAATTAAGATGCTTCTTGCTAAAACGATGTGGATTATTATGAAACTGAAGCAGGTCAGGGACTTAACTCCCCAAGATGAACACAGAGAATAAAGATGTGAAATGTTTGACCTTCTCATAAACAGTGGAAATAAGTAATGATGACTGCTGCTATAATGGCTAGCATGCATCTCAGATTTAACACACACTTGTGCTTGCTGCTTGCTTGTGTAAGAAGCTGTTTTTTCTTGCATATGCACCAATCAGGACATGCAACTGATCAAATCCAGTCGGCCTTTAACCTGGGGGAATTGGGGGCGCTGGCAGCAGCTGTTGAGCCGCGTTCGATTAAACTCTGTTCATGTACTAGTCGCAGACCCTGGTGGCAGCAACACAATAGAGCCATCTCTGTGTTCTCACTCCCCCTTCTCCTCCTCCTCAAAAAATAAAAAGACAGGGAGGGCCTGGCCTGTGGAGAAATCGAATTGAGTCTGTTGTCTAGATGCATGTAGTGTTCTGAATGAGGAAGGGGGAACAAGGTGAGGAGCACAGCACAGAGATGAGGCTTTAGACAGTTTCATTCAGGACCCTTGACCTCATGGCATTTTTTTGGAGAGTGTGTGTGAAAACGTTTGAATTGGACATGTGCATGCATGTATTAGGATGTGGATATTCAAGTATAAGCATTGAACTGATGTTTGGAGGACACTGCAATGTACGTTATAAAAGAAGACTTGGCTTTAATTCTATAGGATTCTACTGCAAAAGTATTCACCCCCACTTGTATTTTTCTACATTTTATAAAGCCTCAACCACAAAACTCAAAATATTCTACTGAGGTCTTATGGGATATCAATTCTAAAGCAGAAAACATTTAAATTAATAAGCAAAACTTCTATATAGCACCTTTCCAGATATAGATGAAAAAGTGTAGCACAAAAGAAAACTATAGTTTTAAAATCATAGATTTTCAATTGAATTCAGTTTATTTCTATAGCGCCAAATCACAACACGTCATCTCTAGGTGCTTTACAACAGTTCAATTCAATCATACGTACATCCAAATTGATCCTAGTTATAATACAATGCACCAAGTTCAGTTTATCATTCAAGTTGGTTACAAAATTTTATCTTCTGATTTAAAGGATTTCATTCCAGATATGGCTTTATGTTTAGAGTTGTTGTTCTAGAAGTTGATGAACCTCTGCACAGTCTCAAGTCTTGTTCAGTCTCTACCAGGTTTTAATCGACCCATCAACTCTGACTATTTCTGTGCCCATGCTGGAGCAAGTCCCCCCAGAGTCCGACTTTCACCAAGATCTTTTCCCACAAGGATGAACGGATGTACACCAAGTTTTTCATTTTTCTGTTTATTATCTAGACCAAAAAAATTGTTTCAACTGACCATAGCCCAGTCTTCCATATCTTTGCTATGAAAAACTGCATAGTTTGTGGCTTCCATAAAGTCCAGATCTTTGGGTCTCTGCAGCTCTTCCAGAGTTATCATGGGCCTACAGGCTGCTTTTCTGAATAAAGCTCTTCTTGCCCAACCCGTCACTTTAGTTGGACGTCTTGGTAGGTTTGTCATTTTAAGTGCAATATTCCTTCAATATTCAGATGTTTGATCAAACAGAACTCTATGCGATGTTCAAAGCTTAGAATATATTTTGATAACCTAACCCTACTATAAACTTTTCCACAACTTCATTCCCAACCTGCCCGCATTTCTCTAAGGAAGCTCCAAAGTTTTCACGGAACAGCTGGATACATGCTGTCATTAAAACAGTAACTAGAGAAGTGATGACAAAAGCGATTAGTTGTTTTTTTGAGGCATCAAAGTAATCTTCCTCGCTATAAAGTACCTGTGTCAGTGGAGTAGACCCGGAAGCTCTTGTCCCAAAACCCACACAGAAGGATGAAGCGATTATCGGCGGTGACGACAAAACACTGAGAACTGATCTGGATGCTTTGATCCAGAAGGTCGGAGATCTGACGACGATGAGAGCCCACGTTACTGGCTGAAAGAAAGCAAACAGCAGCTTACATGTTTAAAATGGACAGACAATAAAACCAACAGACCTAACACACACTTAGAGGATAGCTGATGTAGTGGATAAACAGGTAAGGGCCCACACTTTGATGTTCCTCCACAGAAGCTTCAGTGTGAAAAAGATTTGTGGAACTACACATAAACCATCCTGGAGATCAAGTTTATGGAAACTATTTGTTTTCCATTAGGGTCTAAGAGTTGGAGAAATCTCCCAGTGTGGATCATCTTTACAGCAGAACAGACAAAGAAGTTTCACTTTCAAATCATCAAATACATTAACTGTATATCTGATTTACTGATACCATTTACTGAAAGTGCTATTTTTTCCGCTACTCTCCTAAAGAAAAATGTTGTTTTCTCACTTAATGGGGTCAAACACATGGGGGAGCAGGTGAGGCTTGGAACATTTAGAAAATCTGCTTGTACTAATATTTCAATTTTTAACATTCCCCAGAGCCACAGATGGCTCAACGTTCATCCTCAATTTACTGTGTTTAGCTCAGGCTCCTGCTGGAATGCAAACAGTGTAAATATATTACTGACAAGAGAAAAACTCCCAGCTACCCCCCCCCAAAATGTGCACACACTCCCCTAAAGAAATCTCTTTAGGGTTGGAGATGAACCAATGTAACATGAAGATAAACATCTAATTCTACGCAACTGATAACTAATCCTTAAAGGTGTTATAACAATAATTGGCATTAATAAGTTTAATTTAATTTCCTAACATTTTACAGGGTACACATAGAAATGTACATGTAGATCAACACGAAAAACTGAGAAATAACTCTGGTTATTATCAGTTGTCAAGTGTTTGTGGAGAAAAAACTGCTCTGAAATGGCCTTCTGAGAATGACAGCGACCACAACATTCACAGAGAAAGAACAGCCCTCTCTAAAGATGTGCATGGAGCTGCAGAGAAGCTAGGAAAAAAGGGAGCAGATAGAAAGAGGAGGCATGTGTCTCACTGCTCTACCAGAGCATCCCATACATCACTGCAGCTCTGCAATCTTCTGCTCATCAACAAGTCGTGAAGGATGAGAGGCACACATATTGTCCTGACAGCCGTCCGCCGTGCATTCTCAATCACACATTATTACCACATTCATATTCATTTTCACTGACACGCGTCCTTTCCCTCTGCTCAAATTAAACCAAAGATGCGGGAGAGGGAGGGAGGAGGAGGGGATCATGGAAAGGGAGAAGGTGGGGGGAGTTGATGATGAAATGCTGGCCTAGGCCACAGCTCATTGCATTCCAATTTGCATGCAAATGGTTTAGTGAAAGAGCAGGGCCTATATCATGACGAGTCAACTGGGGCAGGGGCTGAGAAACAACTCTAATCTACCGTCCAGGGACACAGCTCTGCAGACTGCCATGAGTCACCAGGATACCAAGAGGACCCACGCACAAATCTACACCAAATTTCATTTCATGCATAAACAGGTTCACACTAAAGTGTGTGTGGATTCCTTAATGGTCATGAATGACAGCATACCTATCAAAGGGTCAATTTCCACAGGAAGTTGGTACTGCTGCTCCTCTGTGTTCTGATGACCTGACAGAGAAGAATATAGATTGGATTAATATGGTAAATGAGTGGCCTTGTAAAACAGGAGCTGCACTGGAGGTTATTATAACACATTGAGAACTATAACCATAATCCTATAATGTGGCCCACTGGCCTAAGACTGCTCCCATGAATTATATATCAATTATGTCCAAATGTTACTGATGGATAATAAAAAGCTTTTTGTATTGTTACTATGTTAATTATGAATAACATCTGATAACCATATGTGCTATTCACTGGGATCATTCTTGGTAAATCTGCAGCAATTCTTATGTACTATACAAAAATGTTAAAATATCAAGAAATTGTTAGTGTATAAATCGCCAATCAGGAAACACCACCAATCAGATTTATAGCCAACCTTGTAAACATTTTGACCTCTGCACCAGTGACATGTGGTCATGGTAAGCGTCATATTGATAAGTAAAATCAACACTAAAAATGATAGAAAATCAGTGCTTCAACTTATATGTTCTATATATTTATTTTCTATAATATTTCTACATTTTATGGTCAAAATTATTGAATTTATATAAAATAATACATTTAAGCAGTGTCTGAGGAAAGAGGTGGTGTGAAGTATGAGGTGAGGCAGTGGAGTGTTCTGCCTCACCTCTGGTGGCATTGTATCACACAGTGAATGAAGCTAGCAGTTGGAGCATGCTCTTCTCTATCGCTGTTATTCAATTCAATTCAATTTATTTATATAGCGCCATTTCACAACAGCTCAAGGCACTTTACAAAAAGAGTTATTACAATACAATGTTTAGTGTAGAAATTACAGAACCACAGAAGATTGCGTCGTGGAATTCTCAGCAATCCCTCATACTGAGCAAGCATGCAGCGACAGTGGGAAGGAAAAACTCCCTTTTAACAGGAAGAAACCTCCGGCAGAACCAGGCTCAGCACAAGCGGTTATCTGCCGCGACCGTCTGTGGCTTGGAGAATACATAACAGAGACACAGAAAGAGCAATAGAACTGATGCAGAAGTTTGTTGCAGGACGTGGAGAATTTTCCGTCACTGCAATGCCATCTTAGTCAGGGTCGTCAAGCAGGGCTAATCCGGAGCACCTACTATAATAGAAAACAGGTTAGTGCTTGAATTGACAGCACATCATGCAGTTGGGGAGAAGTAGGAGAGAAAGTAGGAACAGACCCTAATAATGTCCTCCAACAGCCTAGCCTAAAGCAGCATAGCTACTAACATTAACCTGTCTCCTAGCTACTAGGAGACCTGGCTACCAACACTCTGTCTGAGTCCTCCTGATCGAGGCTCAGCCCGTGGACAGTGTAGGGCCGGTAACGGCCCCCGTCATGCCGGGGTCTTCTCGGAGTCGGGTTGTTTGAGAATGCAGCCCAAAGTGGGTGGTAAACTCCATGTAAGGCTAAATACCGGCACGAGACCGATAGTCGACAACTATCTTAAGGAAAAATAGACAGAACTATCTTAAGGAAAAATAGACAGAACTATCTTAAGGAAAAATAGACAGAACTGAGAGGACAGAGTTGAAGAGGGCGAGAAACGTTTAAGAGATAAACGGGTGGGGTCCGCACAGTCTGCCCGGGGGATTCAACCCGGCAGGTAATGGGCGGCCGCACTGTGCGGGAGGATCCCCTTGAGGGACCTCTCTCCGGCGCTGGCTGGCCCCCGTGGGGCGCATTTCTTCCGCGGCGGTAAGCCGCGACCGGCTCCGGATCTTTACCTGGCTTACATTAATCTATCTCTACCTAGCTACTCTACCTCTTCCTATCTCTTCCTAACTTTTGACACTCTGCCTGACTACTAACATTAACCTGTCTCTTCCTATCTACCTGTCTGACCTGACTCTAACTACCTATAAACATATCTCTAACTGTAAGCTTTGTCAAAGAGGAAAGTTTTTAGCCTAGTTTTAAAGATAGACAAATTGTCTGCTTCACGAACCAACCCTGGGAGCCGGTTCCATAGGAGGGGAGCCTGATAGCTGAAAGATCTGCCACCCATTCTACTTTTAGAAATCCTAGGAACTACCAGTAAACCTGCAGTCTGAGAGCGAAGGTCTCTGTTAGGAACATATGGAACAATCAGGTCTCTTATGTATGATGGAGCTAGATTATTAAGGGCTTTATATGTCAGAAGGAGGATCTTGAATTCTATTCTAGATTTTACTGGGAGCCAGTGAAGAGAAGCTAAAACAGGGGAAATGTGATCTCTTCTTTTAATATTCATCAGAATCCTAGCAGCAGCATTTTGAACTAACTGAAGACTTTTAATTGTATTCTGTGGACTACCTGATAATAGACAGTTACAGTAATCCAGCCTTGAAGTAACAAAGGCATGGACTAGTTTTTCAGCATCACTCCTGGACAGGATGGTTCTAATTTTTGTAATATTCCTAAGGTGAAAAAAGGAAATCCTACAGACTTCTTTAATGTGAGATCTAAATGACATATCTTGGTCAAAAATGACACCGAGGTTTTTTGCTTTATTACTGGAGGCTAATTTAATGCCGTCCAGGTGAAGGGGCTGACTAAGTAGTTTCTTTTTCAGAGCTTCTGGTCCAAAGACGACAACTTCTGTTTTATCAGAATTTAGAAGCAAGAAGTTTAGAGTCATCCAAGTTTTTATGTCTTCCAGACATGCCTGTAGTCTACCTAACTGATTGGATTCATCAGGATTTATGGATAGATATAGCTGTGTATCATCTGCGTAACTATGGAATTTTATCCCATGCTGCCTAATTATTTTACCAATAGGAAGCATATATATAGTAAAGAGAATCGGCCCAAGCACTGAACCCTGTGGTACTCCGCAAGTAACTATTGAGGTTGAGGAAGATCTATTGTTTACCTGAACAAACTGAAATCTGTTAGACAAATAAGATTTAAACCAACCTAGTGCTGTTCCTATTATACCGACACTTTGAAGCCTTTCTATGAGAATATTGTGATCAACAGTGTCAAAGGCAGCACTGAGATCTAACAGGACCAGAATGGTCACCAGTCCATTGTCTGAGGCTATGAGAATATCATTAGTAACCTTCACCAGAGCTGTTTCAGTGCTATGATGAGCTCTAAAGCCTGACTGAAACTTCTCAAACAGCTCATTATTGTTTAAATGCTCACATATCTGGTGTGCAACTATTTTCTCAAGAATTTTAGATAAGTAGGGAAGATTAGATATCGGTCTATAGTTAATTAAGTCGTTTTGATCAAGAGATGGTTTCTTAAGTAGAGGTTTAATTACAGCAATCTTAAACTCCTGTGGTACATATCCATTGACTAAGGATAGATTCATTATATTTAAAATTGGAGCAGCGATCAGAGGGAAAACTTCTTTTAAGAGTTTAGTTGGGATTGGGTCTAAAACGCAAGTTGAAGGTTTAGATGAAGCTAATAATTTTAGTACATCACAAAGTTCGGCTGCATTAAAGCAGTTTAAGCATATATTAGGTTCCACCATTTTTGAGGCTGCCTCATTAACTAAGGAGGAAGCAAGCATATTGGGAAGGTTCCCAATTATCTTATTCTTTATGGAGTCTATTTTATTTACAAAGAATTGCATGAAGTCGTCACTGAGGAAATTAAAGTTGGAAGAGCTTCTTTAAAATTTGCTACAGCGTTGTCTGATAACGTTCTGGTATAATGAAGTTTTCTTTCAGGTTTGATATGATCCATTAGAGTAAGTTTAAAAGTGATAAGGAAATGATCAGACAGGATAGGGTTATGTGGAAAGACTGTTATTTCTTCACAGTCAATGCCATAAGACAGCACAAGATCTAAAGTGTGGTGACAAGAATGTGTTGGTCCCTGCACATTTTGAGTAAAGCCTATTGAGTCTAGGATAGTCTTAAAAGCTGTATTTAGACTATCACTTTCATTATCTACATGAATATTGAAGTCTCGACTATAATGACTTTATCAGTGTTTAAAACTAAGTCAGATAGAAAATCTGAAATCTGATCTAAAAATTGAGAATAAGGTCCTGGTGGTCCTGGTTATTTCGCCCATATACATGTTTGATTACATATGTACAACACATGCTGACATTATAAAGTTTGTCTAACATATCGAACAACTAGGTGTGATGTTTAGGATATTTAGGCTTTCTGAATGGCCTTAAAGGGAAAGTTTTTTTTTTTTTTCCAGCCTGGACTTTATTTTTATAATTCATTTGCTCAGCCAGACAAGTTTGGAACTACTTGGAGTCCTTTGTGAGTAATTTGTATCAAATTGTGATCCGTGTATATTCATAAAAAGGGATTCATGAGGGAAGACGAAATGCCGTCTCTAAATAAGGCATTATCTGCTCCAAAACGCCTTCATTTAACCAATGTTTTGTTATGAATACTTAGCGATATTCCTCAGTGAGTTCAGAACGTCTCAGAGATGCTAAGGTATTATCTTCTGGGTGTTTTACAGGCTTTTAATCCAACCGATTCCAATTTATACTAACTGGGGATTTCAATAATGATATCGCAGCCGTCCGCAATTACAGCTGTAGTCGGCATAGGTTGTAGCCTGTGGAAGGTGAACTTATTTCAATTGGTAATTCGGCTAGTGCAATTTAGAAACACGCAAAGCAAGTACTGTTAAGTCAAACCACCGCAGAGTAGAGTGAAAATCCTGCTCAGACTACAGCTGGGATTGAGCACGGCAGTGACTTTATTGTGATTGTGCAATATTATAGTTGCATTATAGCCTCTAAATCACCCCTGAACCGAACTGATAAGCATCGCCGAGACATTCTGAACTCCAAGGGGAGTAGTGCTATCGATTAATAACTAAATATCATTAAATTAAGGAGTTTTGGGGCAGATAATGCCTTATTACTGATGGCAAATCTCCTGCCCTGAATGAGTCCCATTATATGGCTATACGCTAATCACAACAGGATATAAACTTCTTCCAAAGGACTCTAAGTGGCTCCAAACTTGTGTTGGTGAGAAAATGAACGTAATATATGGTAAAAAATAAGTTCCAGTAAAAAAAAAATAATAATAAGGTTCCCTTTAAATCTAGTCAAAATGTAGAGGGTGAGGCAGAAAATACTGTGCCTCACTGATAGTAGGAAGTGTGGAGCCCCATATGCACAATAGGAAACAGATGCTATTCTTCTACGAATTGAAAAGACTGTAAACAGTTGGAAAAATATGAAATTGAACCAAATCAGGACAACACTCCTCTTTATGTATCATCTCCAGAGAAGCAGGACGATTTTTAAACATTTAGGCAAACAAAGATTATTTTACATGATGATGGAGATATTTGTGAAGCAGGATAGGTGCATGCACTTCATATACAAACAAAGGTAAGACCATACATCATTTTCAATTTATTTAAAAATTAAAATAATCCAAATCAATCTTTTTTGCTACAAAATAGTAAATATTTTAGTTTTTGTGGTGTATATTTTTTCTTGCCATCAAATTGTTAAATAGCATGGAGTTTATTAAAGCATAATTAAACCCTGTTTAAACAAGATCTTTAAACTAAGGTAAAAACTGAAATATAATATTTTAATTTAGGTTTAATACTTTAAATCCAAAGGATTGCACAATTTCTCTAAAACAGTTATAAAACTCCAGTCCTCAAAGCCTGTGACGTGCAACTTTCAGATGTGTCTCCATTTATACACACCTGAATCAAATAATTAGGTAATCAATAAGAAGCTAAGTGCCTGCTGAGATGGCAATTTAACCATTTGATTCAGGTGTGCTGGACCAGGAACACATTTAAAGGTTACAGGGCACTGGCCCTTGAGGACTGGAGATTGACACACCTGTTCTAGATCATTTAGAGCTCTGGGTTCCATTTCTGACCTTCCCTTCTTAGGCTCAGCCCCAAAGTTTTCCATCGGGGCTGAATTGGCCATGAAGAAAGGTTGATTTTGCTGAAAGATCCATTGATAACCCACTTTCAGTTGTCTTATGGAGTTCACTGGATTTTTTCTTTAAAATGACTCATTACCCAGGTTTTATGCAGTTATGCCATGCAGTCTAACAAAGTTCCTAATGCCTTAGGAGGTCAAAGAAGCCTACCAAAACACAGATCCCCCACCATTTGAACAGTGGGTATTAAGAGCAGACCTACATGCTTTGTAGAGTTTCAGTCTAATCTGACCGAATTCTATTCAATTCAATTTATTTAAATAGCGCCACAACAGATGTCATCTAAAGGCACTTAACGAGAAATGTTATTTCAATACAATTATACAAATATTCCTATCAGTTAAAAAGTTTCCTACTTAAGGAATCCCTCAGATTCCATCGAGTCATTCAGTACTTTTACATGCACAGCTAAATTGAGCTTTTTGGAGTAAGTGTACAAAGGGTTTCCCCCCGTTGTGAGCCGAGTCCCAGTTTACATGTCACTCAGAATAATCCAATTGTTAAATGAAGTACATTCGACTCCCCGACGATAGAGGGCAACATGCGCCCCTACATGTCAGCCTAATAGCAGTTAGCTTCCGGCTGCATTCAGGCAGTAAACTGAGGCTGGCGGGAGTGAAGCAGATGTAGTTAAACCAGGATATTCAAGGTAACAACACATCTCCTCTTCATAAATCCAAACATGCACTGACTGGCTGCTTACATCTGTCTTAGACGCCATATGCCTCTTACAACACTACTGGTGTTAGTGCTGGGTGGCATTTCCGGCTCTCCTAACTTCCCAAGGGGCTGCGAGAGCGCATGCGGGGGGGTTGGTTGCAGAGTAAGCTGATTTGAATCGCATTATCCAGGTAGTGTAGCAGGGCTTCTGGAACTCTAGTTTTATTTGACCGTAGCCAGACTAACGTGTATACATGCATTTTAAAAGTCTGATTTCAGACGTACTGAGGAAATAATTCGAATTTCTCTTGCTGCATGAAAATGTACTGACTGACTGGCAGACCTACACATACAGCTCCAGTTGAAGTCTCCTTTCGTGTATTCCAAACTCTCTACTTTACATTTGTGATTCTTTCCTAAAATGCATGATCCAAAGAGTGGACATGGCTCTTCTGGACTTGTCAACGCATAGAGGGGGGTCCTCTTAGGCCAGCTAAAAGCTTTTCCATTTTATCTACCCCTCTTTCCCTCCACCCCACTGTCTGCAGAAGATATATTAGCTATACTATTAGCTATTTTAGCTCAACCTTGTTTTTCATTGTTCTGCTTGGTTAAAACTTTGTATTCAGTGCTCTGACTAATGATATGGACAGGTTTACTGAAGTTATTCTTTAGTTGCCTTCTGTAGCCATCTGCTGATTTATAAAAATCTATAAATGTTTATCTTATTTTAATTGGAATATTCTCGTGTCCTTCCCATTTTGTAGAATGGCTAAGATAAAGTGGTCTCCATGGTTCACCATATCTATACTTACAGAACAGATTTCAGGGATTTCAAACTAAAACTTTCTAGACACTCTGTTCATATAATAAGGCATAAACTGAGAAATACTTTGAATACATTTGCTTTCTAGAAGATATTAAGGAAATAAGTATTATATAATCAATTTTATTATAAAAGTACTTTGTTACATGGGATACCCTCCAAAGTAATTGTATTCAGATTATGGTTTTGATGGGGGAAGGGGGGGGTGTTGTTTTTGTAGAACACATAAGCACAGTAAAACTGTTTTTAAACCTTTTTAAACATCGGTTATAGGGGTGCAAAGGATTATGGAAGGGTGGCTTCTGGAAGCTGTATTTTAATTATAACAGTATCATAAACTAAATACCGTCACATGTTGAGCTATAAAAAGATCCCTGGGTTTATTCTGAGGTTGAATGAGTGTTGAGTCAATAAGACTTTACAAAGTGATAGGTGGATGTATAAAAGTGGACATTAGACTTAATCTTGGATGCCTAATGTGTCACATTTGATACAGCTGCCTGGTAGACACAGTCAGCTGTCTCTTGAATTAATGTCCATCCTGTACAGATGAGACAGTCCGATCTTCATAGAAATAGAGAAGTTTTAAAATACCCAGTCGCAGGATTTATTATCTAACTGAGAGCCACACACACAGAACAAAATCATGTTAATATACAGAAACCACCTACCTGCCAAGCCATGCCATTTATTAACAGAAAAGAGACGGTTGGCGGTGACAGTTATGATGGCAGGCGACGCAAGACCCGGTTGAGTGTTGGCTGCGACATGCGTCACAGGAGAATTAGACGGGAACTTCAGTACCATGATAACGTCCTGCTGCATCTGCTCTGTAAACATCAGTGGTGTCTGCAGGAGAAGATACTGTTTAGGGACCGGGGACAGATGACAGGACAAAAGAACGGAGTACCAGAACATGGTCGAGATGGGGAGAAGGTGGCAAAAGCAAAGTAAAGCAAATAAAATTCAAGGAAAGCAGTTCAGGTTGGTGGCAGCAAGACGAACAGGGGAAGGGAAATTGAGGAAAGAAGAGCACAAAGAGGAAGTTTATCTTGTGATCTTTTATTGTGAGAAGCATGTATCACGAATTTTAATCAATCTTTGCCTACAAACTTTTTACACTGCCATCCAAAAGCATTTCTTTAAGATCTTCAGAGTTTGCCGCTCAGTTTAAAATATATATTTTCAATAATCACAGAGACTTGACCTCAGCTCAGCTGTTATGTGAATGCAGCCTGTCAACCTAATTTCAGACC
This sequence comes from Apricaphanius iberus, assembly GCA_028564705.1. NCBI lineage: Eukaryota > Metazoa > Chordata > Actinopteri > Cyprinodontiformes > Aphaniidae > Apricaphanius > Apricaphanius iberus. Next base: position 80,039 of record JAPXFQ010000798.1, read on the forward strand.
ACCTTCTGCTTTCATCACTAGTTCATCTTAACAGTCTGTAAACATGTCAGGAAGCTTTTATCTAAAAAAAAGAAAGAAATTTATTCAGATCACCAATCAACTGTCTAGTCTCAGGGTCATCTGTGGCGTCCCTCAAGAGCCCTTTGTAGACCACAGATTTTTTAACATAATTACTCTCTTAGTAATGCAAGGTCTTGCACACTGAATGTTAGGAAACCAGCTTTTGCATCGGCTGCAGATATCTCTTAAGCGTAGTTTATACTTCTCCATCTACGTCAAAACGGATTGATGCTGCGCCATTATCTGTTGGCCCAAGGCCTCTTCGTCCATCGGCTCTATGTCGGAATCAAGCCCAATTTTCTAACTATCCGTCCCGTCAACGGAGGGTGTATGCCTATGACTGGTCAGTTTAGCAACAGCCAGGTGATCGTTTCACCATAACGGTGCTCTATAGATCAGAGGTCAATGCAGCTTTTGGGCACTGCATGCTTTATATTGCATGGACAGTTTAGCTAAACTGGTCTTTTGGGGATTTTAAACACAAGGAGGTATAGAGTAACAAAACTAAGCGCTGTGTTTGTTTACATGCGTTTTTTGAGTATTCTACGAGCTGCACTTCTAGTAAAACACTTAACAGCTTAAACAAAATGTACTTTCTGTTGTCCATTGTTCCTCGAGGGGGGAATGAGTTCACAAACAGAAGTAAAAAAAAACTCCAGAAACGACACTGAAGAGGTAGGCAGACCCGCCATGAAAAGCTAGTACCCCCTGCTGTCCTGGTCCGGAATTGCTTTGCAACATGAAAAAAATCAACTGAGGACTATAAACGTAAAAACGTCTCAATACGTCTGTGTGGAAACTTGCTGTCGGAGAAGTATAAACTAGGCTTTACTCCATACTCTCCTTTGGCAGAAACGGAAAACAAATAGGCTCAAAAAATACATTCTTAGCAAATGTAGAGACTTTGCTGGTAAAAAAAAAAAGTTCAGTTCACAAAGAGAAATATAAGAATCAGAATCAGCTTTAATGGCCAAGTATGACACATACAAGGAATTTGACTCCGGCAGCTTTTCTCACTAGTACAGACTTAAATAAGTGGAATAAAAAATACATACAATAAATAAACAATAATAGAGGATAATATATACACCAAACTGGGGTTATTGCACAGTGAGTATATACAGCAGTGCAGAGTTATAATTTATTGTTCATGTGAATGGAATAACATTCTTTATTTTGTCAGACTTAAATTTGAAAGAGTACCCTTTAAAAGTGATTTACTAGTCATTAGGGGGATTTTTAGAGATGTCATACAGCAAACCTAGAGGTGAAAATGTTGCAGATGCTCCATCATGTCCTTGCACCTTACAGTGGCTGCTTACTGCAATTCTGTCATAATTTAGTCCCAAATCTAAATCCGCTCCAGTAATTTCTTTGTTACTTATTATTTTAATTTGCAATCAATATGATTATAGTGATATATGCATTTTGCAAATGAAATGTTACCATTACCATTCAGTTCAATTGTTTCAAAGTTAAGCTCACAGACTGTTACCAGATTAGGAGAATGACTGGGCTGGTTACTGAATGTTTTTTTTACACTTGTCTAATTCTGGGGAAGATGGCAAAAGACAAAATTTCATTTAGGGTGGAACATCCCTTTAAAGACTTTAAAACAACAGTGGAAACAAGAAAAGAACTGGTCAGCAATCATACAAGGGTTTATTTGCTGTAATGCCATTAAATGCAATCAACCCTAATTTGTTTTCCATTATCTATTGAGGATATAAAAATACTGAAATGCGATTTTGCAGCATGATTTCAAGAAAAACTAATTGTTTACGTTAAATTGTTTTATTATCTTTTGAACAACACCCATTTTATTTCCTAGTAGAAACCATTGTAAAAAATTATTTTACATCTAAATGAGTATGAAAAATTAGAAATGTTAGTTCCCTTTCAGTCAATCCACTCGGTACAACGTAGGTACTATAGGATATCATGCCCTTGGTGGCCAGCTGAAGATGCTTCTAAACACGCCAAATGAGCGTGACACCAGCTAGTGGCCCCGCCCATCACCAATAAATACCTGCTTTCACCCTCATTTTACAGTTCTTATGCTCTTCAGTTTGCTGAGACCACACCCTAACACGTGTGTTGAAACGATAGGTGAGTTCAACTGTTCGCTGGTGTTAGCTATCGCTGCCTAGAGGCTAGCATACCTGACCCATTTTGCAAAAATGTTTGGGTTGCTCCATTTACTCCCTTGTCCTTCGTGCCCTCACTGCTACGCTGCTTTGCTCTTTGGTTCGGGATGAGCATAAAGTCGAAGTGGGTAAAGCAGTACACTGCTCTTCGCTCCTGTCCTTAGGGCTGTGGGATTCCTCATGCCAGGAGAGCGCAGCTGGATCTGGAGCTGTGAGAGTTATATCGCCAGGTCTGCCGGGGATTTCCCTTACCAGTTACTTATAAGCGGGAATTGCTTATGAGTAACTGATCATATGGTTTACATAAATTTTCACTAATTGTCTTAATTACTGCTGTTGCTAAATGTTTTAATTGATTCTTTTGTTCCATCAGTTTTTCTTTTATATTCTCGGTTTTAATTTTCACATTTCTGTAATCATGTAAAGCACTTTGAATTGCCTTGTGTCGAAAGAGTGCTATATAAATAAAATTGCCTTGCCTCTATGGTAAGACATTCCTACATTTCTACAGGAGATGGACAAGGGCTTATCCTTTTCCACTTTAAAGGTTTATGTGGCAGCTATTTCTGCCAGTCACGAAGGCTTTAATGGGATCTCTCCTAGTATACACCCCTTAGCTGTGTGGTTTATGAAGGGAGTTTGAAAACTGTGACCAGTGATTAGGCCCTCTGTTCTTTCCTGGGACGTAATTTTGGTGCAGGAGGCCCTCTGTAGTCCTCCTTTTGAGCCCATTGAGTAAGTGGACATGAAGTTTCTGTGTTATAAGACTGCCCTCCTCCTGGGTCTGGCCTCGGCTAAGTGGGTGGGGGATCTTTACGCTTTTTCTGTGCACTCTGCATGCCTGGAATTTTCTTCGAATGGGTAAAAGGCCCAAGGTCATCCTGTTGGACTATGGTTCTATGATCATGGAGCTGCTGGGTTTTAATCCCACTCCTTTTGACTCTGAGGAGCAGCTGAAGTTGCACTGTTTAAGACCAGTTCGTGCTCTTAGGGCTTATGTTGACTGTACTCAGAAATCTAACCTGTTTGTATGTTTTGCCAAACCTTCCACGGGTAAGGCATTGTCAAAGCAGAGGTTGTCCAATTGGATTTGGAGGCCATTTCTTTAAATTATAGTGCCAAAAGTCTTCAGTTGCAGTCTGGAACAAAATCCTATGGACAGATGAGACCAAGATCAACTTGTACCAGAGTGATGGGAAGAGAAGAGTATGGAGACGGAAAGGAACTGCTCATGATCCTAAGCATACCACCTCATCAGTTAAGCATGGTGCTGGAAGTGTCATGGCGTGGGCATGTATGGCTGCCAGTGGAACTGGTTCTCTTGTATTTATTGATGATGCGACTGCTGAAAAAAGCAGCACGATGAATTTTAAAGTGTTTCGGGCAATATTATCTGCTCGTATTCAGCCAAATGCTTCAGAACTCATTGGACGGCGCTTCACAGTGTAGATGGAAATTGACCCAAAGCATACTGCAAAAGCAACCAAAGAGTTCTTGAAGGGAAAGAAGTGGACTGTTTTGCAATGGCCAAGTCAGTCACCTGACCTGAATCCGATTGAGCATGCATTTCACTTGCTGAAGACAAAACTGCCCCAGGAACAACCAGGAACCGAATACTGTTGCAGTAGAGGCCTGGCAGAGCATCACCAGGGATGAAACCCAACGTCTGGTGATGTCTATGTGTTCCAGACTTCAGGCTGTAATTGACTACAAAGGATTTGCAACCAAGTACTGAAATGTATAAGTCTGATTTATGGTTCTTATTCTGTCCCATTACTTTTGGTCCCTTAACAAGTAGGAGGCACATATGCAAACTGTTGTAATTCCTACACCGTTCACCTGATTTGGATGTAAATACCCTCAAATAAAAGCTGACAGTCTGCAGTTAAAGCACATCTTGTTTGTTTCATTTGATATCCAATGTGGTGGTGGATAGAGCCAAAAATGTTAGCATTGTGCCGATGTCCCAATATTTATGGACCTGACTGTATATATGTTATATGCATAACCTAATGTTAAAAGACAATCTGACGACCCTGATTTTGAAATGTACATTATTGAATCTGATACAAAAAAAGGTTTGATTTGAATGAAAATGCAGCTGTGTGAGTTTATGATTGCCTGGATTTCTCTTAACTCGTTTATGTTGGCATTTTGTGATATACTGTTTTTCAGAAATTGAAAAAAAAAAATGTCTTGATTTGGGTCATGGCTCGTCTTTAAATGGAGGTGGTGGATCCCTTAGACTGACCAGTTGACAAATGAAAGAGCAACTCACCCCCATACCAGAGTATAACCCCGCCCACATTTATTTTGGAAAAACGGCTCAACAGGAGGTGTTGCCTGGCGGACCAGGAAAAACGCGGGAGGATGAAGGGCTGGGCACCTGCAGCCACTTTACGTAACTGTCCCAAAATGTGTGCTTTAGACAGATGTATCCAAGCATGATAAGAAACATTCATGAATGTGCAAAAAAAACAAAAAAACACACACCATCACAATTATTCCATTAAAAATAAATTCTTAGCCTTAGAACAATTATATCAGTAAATAGAAGAATTCTTAGAATTTTTCTATTTACTGATATATTAGTTATTACCTTTGTCATAGGTTATGAGCATATACCCCACCACGGCCGGACTGCTGTCTTTACTATTCCAAGCCTATATCAATAACCCGAGATTAGCCGTTGGCAAGGCATTATGAATTCCAGTGAATTACAGTGCAGTGTAATTGTTTAACAGCTTAGGACACAAAACTAAACGGTTTTTGGTACAAAATTAATAATTTTACAAAAATGTACTAAAATACATAAAATAATTGCTGAAAATTTAGATATTATATTTAGATATGCTATTATAGACTCAATTAAACAGTTTATCAAAAAAAGTTGATTTTGGGGGGAGTTACTCTTGAAGCTCAGAACTGTGTTATGTCAGATTATTAAAGTCTAACACATTGGCATTTACCTCAAGCAATGTAGTTTTTAAATCTGTTTTTCATTCCAGGCTAAAGTGATCTGCTGGGTCTTTCATCAGTTCTAACAGAAAGATATGAATAGGAGCTTAAAATGCAGATGGAGATGTTTTTATAATTTACTGACGTAAAACTTGTTTTTCGAATATACAACAGGAGGGAACAAAACATCTTCTCATCAAGCTGCTTGCTCTGCTTAGGAAACACTTGGCGCAAATCTCCTAACTGTTTGTACTAAGCAGCTTGAACAGAAAGCTCTTTTCCTCCTTGCGTGTAAAGTATTGGAACATCAGTGTTTAACATCAGGAAGAGACCTGGATAAATCTGGTTCATTTGACAGCTAACTAGAAGCACTGACAGTATCATTACCACCAGCATGGGCAGACAGACACCAACACTCATACACTATGCTTGCTGGAGAGGGGAAGGTGAGAAAGTGGAAGCAAAAAGAACCAAGCAGCAGACGAAAAATAAAGGTTTGCAGAAGGTTGGAGAGCTGTTTGAGAAGCTGTCTGAAAAGGAGACTTTTGAAAACTACATTTGGAGGAATAAAAAAATAAAAAATTCACAGGAATCCACTAGTATGGTTGGGCGGCAGATTAAAAGGAACAGCCTGTGTTTGTATGTGTGTGAACTGGGTGGTGGTCTACAGCCAGCTGTCAGCACCACAGGGACACCACACTAATAAGGACTCGTGGGACCTCAGACCATCAGAGGCAGGAACCACTGACTGCAGTCCCTGGCCCATAAAGGGCTATCATTAAAAAACAGCCGCTCTCTGCTCTCTCTCCTGCTGATCACATGTGTCTAGCTCAAGTGGAAAATCTGGCTCAGACCCAGATTTCCAGCAGAACACCTTTTTACCAAACATAAAATCCATACAAATACTTGTAATCTCTTCCTTTCACACACCTCACTAATAAAGAAAGAGTAGCCATGCTCTCGAAATGGAAAAATTACAGAAGACAAGGCGCAAGATAAGGAAAAAAAAAGATAATTGAGATCAGTTGATATCTAACCCTGTGACACATGTAGGTGCATTACTTACCATTTGCATGGCTGAACTTCGAGGTGGGTGTGGCTCAATGAGCATCTGAGAGGGAGTCTGTCCAAAACTCCTGATCTGAGACTCGAGAGCCTGACAGAGGAGAAAAGCATAGAAACACAGATAGTATTAAAGTGTTCATAACCGTTTATCTTAGATTATTGTGCCTTAGCTTTTCTCAGTCTAAAAATCTTTAACACATGGTCATTTGAAAAATACAATCAAATATGAAATGAGTGCTCAAGCACATGAAAAAACTCTACATATAAATACATTTTTTCCACTCTCTTTTGTTTGCACAAAAACTAATTTACAACTAATTTATACAGCACAGAATTTGAGGAAAGGAGGCGGTCAGGCTGACTGGTTTACTTGGTTACGTGGTGTTAATGAAGAGGTATAGGACAATAAATGTCAGAGCAGACGCCGGCTGACCAGCCTCTGGACATCATCACAAAGCTCAATGTCAGGCCAGCTGGAAGCAGGAGGGATCTGCTCGTGTTATGGATGCATAAAGCTACACTTTCATAATTCTCCATGCAGTCAGTTGTACACACACACACACACACACATATATATATATATATATATATATATATACACACACATAAACCTAACCCTAAAAATTTGCTGTTTATAAAAAAGAACAAACCTCTAGAAAATGACCAACAGAATTATGATAGCTCTACCAATGTGTTGTTGCCATGCTGTTTGACTGGCTGTGTGGGAGCGACACCTTTTGTGTGTAGGCTCAGATGTCTGAGCCTGACTTGGCGCAGCCTGAAAATGAGCTAACGGTTGAGGACTGTGAATGGTATTTCCATGAGGAAAAGGCCAGGAAATTTGTCTCTTAATACCTATTGTCTGAAACTGACCAGAGAAGCACAGAAGAGGGGGAGTGATATTAATATCAACATACAAGGTTTCATCATTATTAAGAATTTAGAACTGACCCCCAGAAGGTCTACATAGATTATTTTCTTTTTAAATGTAGAGTGCAAGAGCAATATTTCCGAACATCAGATGTTTTGAGCAGAATTATAGTTTGTGAAAACTCTGACTTAAAATGGTTAGTTTATAACACTTAAAACTGAATTCAATGAACTCTTTATTTAGGTAATATATCTGATTTAAAAAAGCATTATAGGGGCGTCGTTTGGCATGCTGGTTAGAGCAGGCGCCCGATATGCAGAGGCTTAAATCCTCAACGTCGCTGTCCCTCGTTCAAGTCCCGCCCAAGGCGACCTTTGCCATATGTCTTCCCCCACCTCTCTACCCCTTCAATCTCTGCCCTCTCTCAATAAAGCATTATAACCATGGACAAAAATGTTTCCATGAAACTCTAATGCAAAAAGCGGTCAACAAAATCAGTTTTTATTAAAAAAAGAAAACATGGGTCACGTAGGATGTCGTCCGGTATGGCTGCGTACTAAGGAGCTCAGCAGGGCTAAGTACACATACCCCTCTGAAATTATTAAATATTGTCATAAGACATAGACAAATAACACTAGCTGTATAACCTCGGAGCATGCTTGACAAGAAATTAACCATGCAGGGAGAGCGGAGAGATGGAAAAGATGTGGCTTCATCTGAGGGACAGGCTGATGTAGCCACTGAGCTAGCTAGCATCAAGACCCTGCTGCAAGATACCACAACTGATATACTGTAAGTGAAAGAGTGAGATTTCAGTATCTGCAGACCACAGTTCAGCAGCTTAGAAGAGGACTTACTGAGGCTGAAACTTGCCTTTCCAGTTTGGAAGATGGATGTAATGCAAGGGAGAAAATGGTAAGTCAAGTCTTGGAAAATTGTGGAACACCTTCAGCAGAGTCAATTATTTGTAGAACGCAGGAGGTTGGAACGTTCGCATAGTTGGTATGGTGGAGAACACAGAGGCGGGGGACAACAAGACTTTTGTGTGCACACTGTTATTGGGATGTCTGGGCATGGATGTTGACGGAGGCTTGGAAATTGAAAGATCACACAGATGCACACCCAAGCTGAAAAGGGACGATTCAGCCGGCATATCCTGGTTAAACGTCTTTAGTTCAGCGCAACAGAGGCGGTGCTGCGCACTGCAAGTAGTTGAGCAAACACAGAGTGGAAGGACCAGCGCATCTACTTCAGCACACAACTTGTCCAGAAACACAATACAGAAGCGCAGAAAATATGATTAAGTCATAGATGTGTCATATGTGATACTGTATCCAGATACACTGATAATCACTGTAGATAACAGAGGTAATCTTTTTACTACACCTGCGGAGGTTAAGGCTTTCATCTCCACATTATGCTGACATCAGGTTGGTCCATCAGGCTGCCACTTGAGTGGAAAAGAAGACTATACAACCCCCTGGAATGTTGGATTTCAACTGATGAGGTGTAGTATGAATCAATGAACCAAAAGGCATAAGTTGTGAGTGAAAAATGGTTGTTTCCCACCCCCTCAGGACTTGTTCTTAATTACCTGAAGGCACAATATCCCACGGGACTGTTTTATGTTCTATAATGTCTGCACATTATAATGTTTCAAATTTTACTCTGTTTAGTTCAGCATGGAAAATATATCATATATTCAAAGGTGGGAACAAAGGCAGACATATTATTTTGGAATTGAGGTGACTGCTAGCAGCACAATGCAGACTTGCGTGTTCCGGATGAGTGCCTTTATAGGATCATTATTATATATTTTTGCGTATTTTTAAGTTAATTTATTTTTTATGCACTGCCATTATTTTTGGTTATTGGTGAGGGGGTTGATGGGATAACTGAAAAACAAAGTAGTCTATTCAACTCGTACAAGAAAAGGGTTTTGAGTAATGTTGAAATAAAGAAAATATTGATAGATCTAGCTCATTTTATAGTGGTTTCTTGAGAGGCTCAGATATAACAGTATAAAATGCATATTGTGCTCAACAGACGGGCACTCTAAGTTTCATTGACCCATTATGGTTGGTTATGTTGGGTTTTTTTTGGTGCTGTTTTTTTAAGTTCCAAATAATAGTGAACCTTGGGTGGTTGGCTAGGTTGGTCTGTCGGTTGCTGGTGTTTTCTGCTCTCTTTTTAGTGGGTTTTTTTTGTATGATCCTTCAGTACATTTACATTTCCCAGATTATTCATCACAGCCAATTTACACTATAAACAGACCAGTCTATAACATGACAGGAATGTAAAAAATTGTTGAATGAAATGTACAGGGAGCTAACCTAGCCTTGAAAAGGAAAAAAAAATTATGATATAGCTTAAGCAGAAAAAGGTGGATATTGCCCTTGTACATTAAGATACAACAAAATGAAAAAAGCTACAAGGGGACTGGGTTGGTCAGATTTTCAACAGTACATTCTCATCCGGCAAGAACTGTGGCCATTAATGTGTATCATCAGAAACAGATACAGGGGGAAGGTGGGTTTCAATTCATGCAGACCTAATGGACAAGAGATTCTCATTAGTAAATATATATGCCCTTAACAGACTCTCTGGAGTTCTTCTATAACTTGCATCCAGCCATATAGAGTATCGGAATTACTGATATTATAATATACCTTCTTTTTTAATCCCCACTCATCATATTCTTGGATCGATTACTTTTTGATATCAAAGCAATTTGTACCAATGGTGGAACAGATTTCTATTGGTAATACTGTTATCACTGATCACGGTCCTGTGGCTTTGATCCTGAGGTTTAAGAGTGAGAACAATGGCCCTTTCACCCATTGGATATTCAATACATATCAGCTCCAAAATAAAAAATTAATGTCAGTTTATAAGAAAACAAATATTAGACTATTGGGAAATTAATGAGCACACGGTGGATTATCTAGGTGTGGTTTGGGATGCGTTTAAGGCAAGGTCCAGGTTAATAAAACATTCATTATTTCTAAAAAAAAAATAAAACAAACAAAACAAACAGGCATCTGATCAACTCTCTAAATTAGAAATATAAATAAAAGTCTTAGAGTGAATATGCAGATAAAGGGGAACAGAATATATTGGATAATCTAAACAAGGCACAATTTGAACTAAACACTTATGCAGAAAAAAACAGAATTCTCTTTGAAAAATATTGTGAACACAGTGAAAGGGCAGGAAAACTATTTGCTCAAAGGGTGAAACAACAGCAAGCTCAAACTTTGATCTCTGCAATACATAATGAGAAATTCAATTCAAATATACGTTATTGATCTCGGGGAAATTGTGTGTGGTTGTAGCTCATTACTAATTCATTCTTCAAGGAGCTTTTGTAGACCATGATGGCTGTGGGGAGAAATGATTTCCTGTAGCGGTCTGTATCGCAGAGAAACTGAAGGAGCCTCAGACTGAAGATAATCTGTTGCTGTACGACAGTCTCATGAAGAGGATACTCCGGGTTGTCCATAATCTTTTTAATTTGATGAAGAATCATTTTTTGCACCATTATCTCCAGTTGTTCCACAGCGTCCCCCAGAACATAATCAGCTGAACAGACCTTGTTCATTAGGTTGTTGAGATGTTTTAAGTCCCTGGCTTTGATGCTTCTACCCAAAAAGATGACTGACGAAGAGATAACACTCTCCACCACAGACCTGTAGAAGACCTGCAGCATCTTGCTGCAAACCTTGAAGGACCTCAGCTTCCTCAAAAAAGTACAGTCTGCTCTGTCCCTTCTTGTAGACTGCTTCACTGTTGATTCTCCAGTCTAGTCTGTTGTCCAGGTCAACTCTGAGGTATTTGTGCTCCTTAACCACTTCCACTTCTGCCATGATGGAGAAAGTATTTGACTTATTCTTGTTTCTTCTGAAATCTACAATCATCTTCTATGTTTTGTTCACAGTCACTGTAAGATGATTGTTTCCAAACCATGGCATAAAAGCGGTCCACCAGCTCTCTGTATTCAGCTTCTTCTCCATCTCTGATACACCTGACAATTGCGGTCGTCTGAGTATTTCTGCAGATGACAGGTCTCCGTCTTATACTGGAAATCTGAGGTGTAGAGTGAAAAGGAATGGTGAGAGTACAGTGCCTTGTGGTGCTGCTGACCAGCTGGTTTGACACAAAATTATTCAATCTCACAAATTGTGTTCTGTATGCCAGGTAGTCATTGGTCCACCTGATTGTTGAGGCCTTCACCTGTGTCTTCAGGAGTTTCTGCAATCAAACTGGCTGAATTGTGTTAATGCACTGGAGAAATCAAAGAACAAGATTATCACAGTGCTGCCTGCTTTGTCCAGATGACAGTGAGTTGGTTGAAGCAGATTGATGATTGCATCTTCAACACCAACTTCATGGTGATAGGCAAACTGCAGGGAGTCCTGAAAGGTTCTAGTTTGCTTACTCAGGTGGGGCAACAGGAGTCGCTCCATGAACTTTATAATATGGGTCTGGGTGACAGGTCTATAGTCATGGATGACTGATGGGTGAATTTTCTTTGATAGTGAACAAGGCAGGATTTCTTCCACAACACTGTAACCTTCTCCTGGGTCAGGCTAAGGTTGAATAGGCGCTGCAGAATCCCACAAAGCTGCTCTGCACAGGTCTTTAGGACTCTGGGGCTGACACTGTGGCTTACACCATCTAAAGGGGACATTATAACAGATACTGAATTAAATAACTCTTTCCAATTATTTTTGAAGAATTTTGGGATAGTAGTGAATTCCAAAATTTGCTGTCTAGCGCTACTTTACCGGTACTGACCACATTGGCTAGGGAGAGACTGGGAGCTTGCATCACTCTAGGAGAGGTTCTACAAGCAATTAAATGTCTTAGTACTAGGAAGTCTCCTGGGGAAGACGGATTTCCCACAGACCCGAGACTTCTAACCACCTTTCAGGATGTGTTCCAGAGAGGAAGCCTAACGGAGAGTATGCAGAATGCAATAATAACATGGATACATAAAAAGGGCAAAGACCCACAGAATAGTGGGAGCTATAGACCATTATCTTTAATTAATGTGGATGACAAGATTTTGGCCAAAATATTGCCATTAATACTAGAAATATGCCTCCCTACCTTTTTCTATCCTGATCAGGTGGGATTTGTTAAGGGGCGGTCCTCGACAGATAACCTGCGCAGACTGCTACATTTGGTATGGCAAACTAGGAACAGCATGGAGCGAAGGGGGAAAGGGGGCAGAGAAAGCTTTTGATAGTGGAATGGAAGTATTTATTGGCAATTATTGAGAGGTTTGGGGTGGGTGATGTACACTACCGTTCAAAAGTTTGGGGTCACATTGAAATGTCCTTATTTTTGAAGGAAAAGCACTGTACTTTTCAATGAAGATAATTTTAAACTAGTCTTAACTTTAAAGAAACACACGCTATGCATTGCTAATGTGGTAAATGACTATTCTAGATGCAAATGTCTGGTTTTTGGTGCAATATCTACATAGGTGTATAGAGGCCCATTTCCAGCAACTATCACTCCAGTGTTCTAATGGTACAATGTGTTTGCTCATTGGCTCAGAAGGCTAATTGATGATTAGAAAACCCTTGTGCAATCATGTTCACACATCTGAAAACAGTTTAGCTCGGTACAGAAGCTACAAAACTGACCTTCCTTTGAGCAGATTGAGTTTCTGGAGCATCACATTTGTGGGGTCAATTAAACGCTCAAAATGGCCAGAAAAAGAGAACTTTCATCTGAAACTCGACAGTCTATTCTTGTTCTTAGAAATGAAGGCTATTCCATGCGAGAAATTGCTAAGAAATTGAAGATTTCCTACAACGGTGTGTACTACACCTTCAGAGGACAGCACAAACAGGCTCTAACCAGAGTAGAAAAAAGAAGTGGGAGGCCGCGTTGCACAACTGAGCAAGAAGATAAGTACATTAGAGTCTCTAGTTTGAGAAACAGACGCCTCACAGGTCCCCAACTGGCATCTTCATTAAATAGTACCCGCAAAACACCAGTGTCAACATCTACAGTGAAGAGGCGGCTGCGGGATTCTGGGCTTCAGGACAGAGTGGCAAAGAAAAAGCCATATCTGAGACTGGCCAATAAAAGAAAAAGATTAAGATGGGCAAAAGAACACAGACATTGGACAGAGGAAGACTGGAAAAAAGTGCTGTGGACGGATGAATCCAAGTTTGAGGTGTTTGGATCACAAAGAAGAACGTTTGTGAGACGCAGAACAACTGAAAAGATGCTGGAAGAATGCCTGACGCCATCTGTTAAGCATGGTGGAGGTAATGTGATGGTCTGGGGTTGCTTTGGTGCTGGTAAGGTGGGAGATTTGTACAGGGTAAAAGGGATTCTGAATAAGGAAGGCTATCACTCCATTTTGCAACGCCATGCCATACCCAGTGGACAGCGCTTGATTGGAGCCAATTTCATCCTACAACAGGACAATGACCCAAAACACACCTCAAAATTGTGCAAGAACTATTTAGAGAAGAAGCAGGCAGCTGGTATTCTATCGGTAATGGAGTGGCCAGCGCAGTCACCAGATTTGAACCCCGTTGAGCTGTTGTGGGAGCAGCTTGACCGTATGGTACGCAAGAAGTGCCCATCCAACCAATCCAAATTGTGGGAGCTGCTTCTAGAAGCGTGGGGTGCAATTTCTCCAGATTACCTCAACAAATTAACAGCTAGAATGCCAAATGTCTGCAATGCTGTAATTGCTGCAAATGGAGGATTCTTTGATGAAAGCAAAGTTTGATTTAAAAACAATCTTATTTCAAATAAATATCATTATTTCTAACCTTGTCAATGTCTTGACTCGATTTTTTATTCATTTCACAACGTATGGTGGTGAATAAGTGCGACTTTTCATGGAAAACACAAAATTGTTTGGGTGACCCCAAACTTTTGAACGGTAGTGTATATATTAAATGGTTGAAATTGTTGTATAAAAGTCCAAAGGCAGCTGTCCTCATGAATGGCAATATTTCTCACACTTTTAGACTATCACATGGGACCCTACAGGGTTGCCCCCTTGGTTTTTGCCTTGGCTTTGGAACCATTAGCATCTGCAATTAGGTATTAAAGGATATTAAAGGGATTATTTCAGGGAAAGAAGAACATAAACTTTTACTATACGCAGTTGACATCTTATTGGGCTTATACGCAGTTGACATCTTACATGTTGGGCGACTGTGGCTCAGTGGTAGAGTAGTTGGCTTACAATCGGAATAGAAAAGCGCTATATAAGTTCATTCCATTTACCATTTACCATTTATTACTGTCAAGCACCCCAGAAATGGCAGTGCCACACATTTTTACACAATTGTTCTTTATTTGGTATATCAAGTTACAAAATCAACTGGTTGAAATCTGAAGGATGCCTTTATCTAATATATGCCCTCCCAATATTCACAATAATTGGCAATTTAAATGGCTTCCATCTGGATTCGTATATTAAGGGATCATGATTAGAGATAAGGGAATTTAAATCCGCTGCCCCTTATTCAAAACACTGAAAGCAACTTACAAAACTGATCAAAATTAAATCTATTGTTAATTGGAAAGATACATTTAATGAGGATGATTACAATGCCACAGATTAATTATATAACAAGCATGCTGCCTTTGGACTTCCCACTTCCCCCATTGTCTAGATTTAATAGGGTTATAAGTAGCTTCTTGTGGCTGTGGAAGTAGCTTGCTTTTAATAAAAAGAAACCATATGCATCTGTTGAGGAGGGTGGTCTAGGATGTCCAAGAATAGATTGTTATCACCTCGCTTTCAACCTCAGTCAACTATTGAGTCAAATATGTCGCAGTTCTGTAGTCCTGTCCTCCTGCATGGGTTAATATACCATCAATATAATTTTTTGATTGATTGATTGAACACGGTATAATAAATCACTGAAAATGAACAAAAATCTATTGTGGGAAAATTGGGTAAGGGCAGGGGTAATGGTACTAGAAGATCTATCTACAAAGTAGCTATCTACACAGATACATAAAAACTAGCTCAAACAACAGGAAACAGGGTAGCCTTAAGATACTGGAAGTTAAAAAAAAGATCATGTTTAAGGAATGGAGAAATGAATTAACCAAGATAGATTATTTTGAACAACTTAATTATAAGATTAACAATTATTTAGATCTCTTCTCGAAGGTGTGGGCTCCTTATTTGGAAATTATTGGAAAGGGAGGATCACAAAGGTTAATATATGTACACTCCACCATGCACCTCTGTATCCAAATAGGTGGAAGGAATAGACATGTCATGCAATGTTAATAATTGATAATTTTTTATGGTACTTTAGGATGTTTTTTGGCACGCATTAAAAAAACAACAATGGAGCACTATATACCAATCAAAGTACTATAAACAGGATTATAAACAGACAATTGGAACTGAGTTTCTCCTAAGTATGTATAATTGCTCCAAAACTATTGCACTTATGTTTGCTGTTAAAATTTTATTGCATACTTCCATTTTAAGAAAAAATATTGAACTTTTTTTGTTGCTTAGGGTTAGGTATTATACCTTTTTGGCATTTTGATCTTTAGAGTCATGCTGTGATTCCAGGTTTTTGAGACCATTAGGTCTCTACAATTTTCAGATAAATTATGAAAATCTTTGTTCAGATCAAATGTATTTGCTACATATGTAAAGATCATAATTGATCATGAATGTTATATTCCAAACGGGATGCTTTTGAGATCCATGAATCCAATAACTACATCATTACCCCCCCCACACACACACACACACAACTAAGTCTGTTAATATTTTCCATCTCTGACAACAAGGTAGAGCACTTTGCTAATGTGTGGAAAAATTCCTCAAAGGCACCTAACTTATCTTCATTAGGTTTAGACCAGACATTTACGAGGCTGACTAGAAGAGGAACAACACTGAGTGTAGGTCAGGATGTCCTATCCCTATATGCCAATGCAATGCTCAGGTGGTTATATGAAGTGCCATCTACAAGGCCAATCTCTTTATGAAGCGCTGGACCATGTCTGATAAGGGTTTTCTATATTCAATACATTTAAATGACTGAGTCACCCGCAGTTCAATCCCAGCTTGTCCTCTGATTCATTCAACCAACTTGACAAGATGGATTTTCATGCAAAACATTCTACTGTTATGTAAATGAGTATAA
The DNA here is from genome assembly GCA_028564705.1 of Apricaphanius iberus. Classification (NCBI taxonomy): domain Eukaryota; kingdom Metazoa; phylum Chordata; class Actinopteri; order Cyprinodontiformes; family Aphaniidae; genus Apricaphanius; species Apricaphanius iberus. The sequence goes on from JAPXFQ010000798.1 coordinate 96,301, forward strand.
ACTCAAACAGATTTTAAAACATATTAAGTCATCTTTGTGAACAGGGGTGTCAGGGAACAGTGGGGATGTCTGGCTTCAAGTTTCTAACCAAGAATAACAAATACATCAGGCATCACTTCATCCAAAAGACACAAACTAACAGATTTTAAGGTATGTGATTGACTTTGGGAAAGTATTGCAGCAGTCTCACTTGCATGGCTCTCATTTCCAGTCTTCAGCAGGATTACAAAAATCCTGTACAAGTGAAAAAGGGGTCTGTGTTTTGTTGCTGCTCTGAGAGACTGTGGGATTTTTCCATAATTATATGTGAAAGAGGGGAAGTCCTGTAGAACTGTGCAAAGGCAAATCAGGCAGAGTTTCCCCTTATACACCAAGAGGTAACACAGATGTGCATGTAACCCTAGCACATGAACACAATTGAATGTGTGCACACCGTTCTCTCTGTGCTGAGTGGCAGAGGCAGGACAGGAAGTAATCATACTTTCTAAAAACAAGGCACTGGTAACCAGAGCAGTCACTAATCTGTGCTAAAATATTCCAAGCTGTTTACCCAGTCACAAAAAAAACTGCAAGTATGAACACTCAATTGTAGTCATTTATGCTAATGAGAATACAAATATACAAGTGTATAAACATGCCAATACAAAATGGAAAGAGACACACCCGTATGTACAAACATAACTATTTAGAACACACTTAACAATCGCAGTCCATGTGGCTATGGGAGAGGTGTGGGAGTTTGTGTCTGGCAGAAAGCAAAGCAAAGGTACAAACCATCTAACCCATTCAACTAGAAAACATGAACGCAGAACTGTGCCCTATCCCCTCGACTTAGAACCGCCCCAGGGCCTGTCATAGTGCCGTCCAACCTGGCAAGTCCAGAGCTCAGACTGAAACAGTTGTCACTCAGTAATGACAGACTCCAGGGACCCTTTCAGGCCTAAAATCTCTACCCCAATGCACAAATGTGATGAAGCCCAGGTCTTAAACTCTCTTTCCACCTCTCTGCACGACAGGCAGCATTTCCTTCTGCAAAAACTGGGTGGATAGGGAGCCTTTGATTAGCATACAAGGGCAACACTGCCTTGGTTTATTTAACTAATTAAAGTGCTCAGACTGGTGTTGTTTTCAGAGATGAAAGATAACAGCCTGGAAACACAGCCTCAAACCGAGAAGGCAGAGAAACAAGCTTTTATTTATCTCCAGGGAATGGCACAAAACCTTAGGTTTTATTGATATTTAACACTAAGGAAGTAGCATATCAATGATGGCTTCTGGTTTTTTTTGTCCTGCTGTCCATGTGACACATGTAGTCTTTTATTGATCCACTTTCCAATGTGAGGTGACATTTTTGGGGAAATAAAGTGTTTTTCCGTGAAACTGTATCTAGTTTCCAAAGATAGTGGTGTAAGCATCAGACTTAAGCTGCACTTAAAAAGATAGTTCAGGTGTTTAAAGTTATTCCTTTTAACAGTTCAGGCACCTGTAGTAGACAGATGGCATATCACAGTGAGTTTGCAGAGAAGAGAAGGAATGTTGAGAGTGGTTGATGGACCCTAAATTAGTTGATTTTACCAACTTGGAATGAGTTGAGAGATAAGATGAAAATCAAAGCCTCCACTTTTACAAGATGTTAAATTTGTTGCTGCTTTCTCTCCAAACAAATTATATATTAACTAAGGCTTGACTATAAATGCCAGCTCAATTTTATTTGCCTCAAAAGCTACAACTTGTTGGTTTTAGAGTCAAAGTCTGCCACTATTCATACAAAAGAGAAGGTAAACCATTAGCTGGATCAGTAGCAACAGTCCCATGACTACTCAAGTGAACTGGAATACTTTAGTGAAAGATTCAGAATAACCCAAATCCATAAAATGAACCAAGTATTCTGCAGTTTTGTGATTTTAGAAATATTTTTAAAAAGCTAACCTTGTAGACTCACAATTAGCTGATCTGATGGAGTCAACAGCCTCTGTATTAAAACTAGGCTTTAATAGGCCCTGACTCATTCCCATCAGGTTTCTTAACATTTACAGGATAAATGTTGATTACTATTATTAATTAGGAGGGTTTTTTTTTTGCATGTTGAGCTAAATAGTCTCTAAAAGACATGTTTAAATGTTATTTCAATAAAATAAGCCTGAGAATGATTTAATAATCTGCAGGAGTGTAGTGTTATACAGTCAGATCCATAAATATTGGGACATTGACACAATGCTAACCTTTTTGGCTCTATACACCACCACAATGGATATCAAATGAAACAAACAAGATGTTCTTTAGCTGCAGACTGTCAGCTTTTATTTGAGGGTATTTACATCCAAATCAGGTGAACGGTGCAGGAATTACAACAGTTTGTATATGTGCCTCCCACTTGTTAAGGGACCAAAAGTAATGGGACAATTGGCTTCTCAGCAGTTCCATGGCCAGGTGTATGTTGGTGTATCTGTGTCAAAGTCAACCATCAAGAGAAGACTCCACCAGTGTGAATACAGAGGGTTCACCACAAGATGTAAACCATTGGTGAGCCACAAAAACAGGAAGGCCAGATTAGAGTTTGCCAAACAACATCTAAAAAAGCCTTCACAGTTCTGGAACATCTTATGGACAGATGAGACCAAGATCAACTTGTACCAGAGTGATGGGAAGAGAAGAGTATGGAGACGGAAAGGAACTGCTCATGATCCTAAGCATACCACCTCATCAGTGAAGCATGGTGCTGGAAGTGTCATGGCGTGGGCATGTATGGCTGCCAGTGCAACTGGTTCTCTTGTATTTATTGATGACGTGACTGCTGACAAAAGCAGCAAGATGAATTCTGAAGTGTTTCGGGCAATATTATCTGCTCATATTCAGCCAAATGCCTCAGAACTCATTGGATGGCGCTTCACAGTGCAGTTGGACAATGGCCCAAAGCATACTGCAAAAGCAACCTAAGAGTTTTTGAAGGGAAAGAAGTGGACTGTTTTGCAATGGCCAAGTCAATCGCCTGACCTGAATACGATTGAGCATGCATTTCACTTGCTGAAGACAAAACTGAAGGGAAAATGCCCCAGGAACAAGCAGGAACTGAAGACTGTTGCAGTAGCGGCTTGGTAGAGCATCACCAGGGATGAAACCCAACGTCTAGTGATGTCTGTGTGTTCCAGACTTCAGGCTGTAATTGACTGTAAAGGATTTGCAACCAAGTACTGAAATGTATAAGTTTGATTTATGGTTCTTATTCTGTCCCATTACTTTTGGTCCCTTAACAAGTGGGAGGCACATATGCAAACTGTTGTAATTCCTACACCGTTCACCTGATTTGGATGTAAATACCCTCAAATAAAAGCTGACAGTCTGCAGCTAAAGCACATCTTGTTTGTTTCATTTGATATCTATTGTGGAGGACAAGACAGTATGCACTCAGTCAGAGAATTGAAAAATGTTGCGTGAACATCACTGATGTTTTAAAGATAACCAGTACTGAAGTGCCTTTGACTGATACAAGTTAAAGTCAGGAAAGTCTTTTGTAATAATTAAATAATTAATTTATTAATTAATAAAAAATAAACAGAAGCATAAAATGACACAAAGTATCTACAGCCAATCAGGGACCATTAACTAGGATATGAATCTAAAGTGTGCATTCTTAGTCATACACAGAAAGGTATATGTATAGATCCACCCTCCTATTTTTAATAAAAGCGATATCATGCACACCTGTCTTTGCTAGTTCTTTGAACAACGATAGGATAATTAATATGTTTGTCTGTGGAAAAGCTATAAAGAAATAGTGCAGTATCAGAGATCCAATTTTCTGCTGTGTGTGTGTGTGTGTATGTGTAAATACATATTAAAGGCCACAGCACATCTGGATGGGAATTAGGGTGGATGAGATGATAAATCAATGGTGTGCCCCTTGTACCCATGATGCTCTAGTCAGTGAGTCATGAAGGGCAGATGTACAGCAGAGGAAAAGAGCTGCTCGGCCACTTGATGTACACTCAGCTAATCTCCATTTGAACTTGGATGCCGGGACAAATTTAATTTATGACTAAATCAATCTTGCTTTCATTGTTTTGTCCAAGATGGTATATCATGGTATACAAGAAGGGTATACCACAGATTTAAAAAACATACTTTTTCTAAATTATGAAAATGTTCAATCCTAGTGAGCCTATTGTTTGTTGCACCTTTAATAAAATGCCAGATAAAGAGTCTAGAGTCACCGTCCTTACAATGCCTACAGATCACTCTTACTTCTCTTTAGACGAAAGGACAGTTGCTTGGAACATTAAGGAATTAAAACTCAAAGACACCACCAGTTACTGTTATCAAAGTAATGCTATTTCAATAGGAAAGTTGTAATGCTAGAAGTCTAGTTCAGTGTTTGTTAAACAGGGTGCAGGCCAGCTAACCAAGATACTCCATGAGGAGCAGAATGCTGACAAGTCAGAATACCCTGCATGATTAGCAATTAAATGCTTGTAATAAATTGTTTTAATTAAATGTTAATATTGTATATTTACTCAAGGTTACTATCCCACGATAATGATATAGGAGCTCATACCTCTTTGAAACTTAATACATATAAATCAGACTTCTAAACCATTTTTTTGTCAAATTTACACATCAGCCTATACCGATGGTGATGCTGATATATTGTGCATTACTATTCCAAAGTCGTATTAACAGGTTTTGAATAATTTCAGTAACTAAAATATTTCTGCATGAATTTAAATAAGATATTTCTATCAATATAAACTTAACACAAAAACAAAAATTTTTTGGTCAAATTTTGTTGCACCAGTTTCTTTATAAATCTCATACTGTGGATGATCCTGTTTATTACCCCTAAAATGGCATAACATTTAGAGCAAAATTGAATTTATATGTTGAACTGCAGAGTTGAGTATGTGAACTGCATTCATTAAACAGTGGCCAAATCCTCTCTGCCAGTGTCATACAAGGTTTGGTGGAGGATGTATCATGGTTTGGGGCGACATCTAACTCACAAGAAAAACTAGCCTCTTGATTCTGCAATATTGCATTAGCACACTTAGGAACCAAACTTGTATGCTCCAAGATAAAAGTATTTGCAGACCACTTCAGAGGGAAGGTAGACACCAATCAGATGTACAGTGATATTTTATCTTCTCATAGTCAACATAGTCTTAGACAAATCGGACTGGGTGTCTTTACCAGGGGAAACACTGGACAGTTTTGTCCTGGGGGAAGCTGGGACCCTTTTCTCCTCAGTGAGACCCACTATATGTGCATTGGACTCGATCCCCACTTTTTTTTAATAGCAATTTTATGGATTTTTAGAGATGAGATTTTATCCATGATGAATTACTCTCTTCAAACGGCGGTTTTTCCTGCCAACTTTAAAGGGTCGGTGGTGAGGCCCCTGTTGTAGAAGAGAAATTTAGATTTGAATGATTTTAACAACTTCCGAATTGTATATACAGTATCATTTTTAAGCTAAGTTTTAGAAAAGCTTGTTTTAATTCAACTTAATTTTATTAATGCTCATAATGTCTCAGAGAAATTTCAGTCTGGTTTTAGGGTGAACCATTGCACATTGACGGCCCTTTTGAAGATTTTAAATGATCTTAGATCAAACAATGATGCTCAGAAGGTGACAGTGTTGGTTCTACTGGATCTAAGCGCTACCTTTGATACAGTAGACCACACTTATTTTTTTAACCTGCTTTAAACAGATTGGCCTCTTTGGTGCTGTTCATAAATAGTTCACATCATATCTTACAGACAGGACTTTCATGGTAAGTTTAAATACCTGTTCCAATGGATGCACCTTTTTAACTGCATTTTAGGCATCAAATCCTGGATGGCAGAAAACTTTCTCCAGCTCTACCAGGACAAAACTAACAAAACTTTTAGTAATAGGTCCTTTGTCTCAGAGAGACACTTTTACATAAACTATAATGATGGTCTTTTAATCCTTCTTTACAAGTGAAGAACCTGAGTGTGATTTTTGACTCGGAGTAGACCTTTATCCGATACATCATCAAGTAGACTCGATTACTGTAATGCCCTGCTTTCTGGTCTTCCCAAAAAGACTACCTCAGGTTTACAGCTTCTACAAAATTCAGCAGCACGTTTCCTGATGAAGACCAGGAGGCGGGAGAACAATACACCGGTCTTAGAATCACTGCATTGGCTCCCCGTATGTTTTAGGATCAATTTTAAGCTTCTTTTCATGTTTTTAAAGTGTCTTAATGGTCTTGGGCCTTCTTATCTTTAAGAAAAGCTTTTACCATATGAACCCTTGCCATCTCTGCGCTCCTCTGGCAGCTGTCTACTTTTCATCGCATTATTATGGCCCTCACCTCTGGAACAGGTTTATCATTGTTTTACACTAAATTCTAAATGTTCATTCTTAAAATTTGTATCGATAATTTATTAATTAATCTCATTATCTACTGTTTATTTTAATATTTTAACTTCCTATTTTAATATTCCTTCCAGTATTTCCTCTGAGGGAGCCCTCTTCCTTCGGAGTGGTGGTCTGCTGTGGCTGCTTGGGTGCTCTCTAGGTAGTGCTTGGGTTGAGGTGGGGGTCTGAGCCTTACCTCCGCCAGGCACCCTGGGTCAGTGCCTTGGCTGCTGCTGTTGTTCTGCTGCTGCTGATGCAGATGGCTCCCATAATCATTTTCCCTGGGTCATCTGTACTCAGCCCAATGTGGCTTTTGTTTGTTGTTGCTTTTAAGTGTGTTTGTGCATGGGAGATGGGTTGGTTGGAAGGAGGGGCGGTATAGCTGTGATAATGTTTTTATATTGGGTTGCTGGAGAAGTTGGGTGTGTGTGCATGTGGGGTCATTTTAATCTGTAAAGCACTTTGAAAGGCCATTTTGTATGAAAAGTGCTATACAAATAAAGTTTGATTTGATTTGAAGTGCACCCCACCATAGACTGGGCTTTATCAGAGATTATCTGTAAAATGTACAATTGGAAAGGATCTATCCAGGTGTCCTCTACCCTAATGAATACTTGTGGGACATCCTTGGTGCACTGGTTATGCAAGAGTGAGCCCACACAACCACAATGATCCAAAAAAGAGTGTGACCAAGCTGGTGAACAGTGTAAAGAGGCGAGCAACCAAACATTTGTAGTTGTGTAGAATACTCTCATGCACAACTAAGGCCCCTATTTGTTAAAAAATAAAAAAAAATTGTTAAATTGCCATATGTCTTTGTTCTAACATCGATAATCAAATCAAATAAACACGACCAGACAAAGGTCAATGGAAAGCCTAAGCCCTGCCTATCTACTTCTAGTCCATGGGTCCCTTACTGCCAAAAAAATTAATGAAAGTCAATAGAGTGATAAGAGTTATTTTCTGATCCCGTTTTAAATGCGCTGTGGATCGACCATATGATATACATGAATTTTAAAGACACATTTTGATTTAGATAAAATGCTAAGTTTTGACCGCCGGCATAAGTTACCTTAGGTTTTGTGTAAAAACACTTATTGGACTACAACTGAAGAAGGAGACCAATGGACGTGATTTGCCTTCTTCCTCCAGGATGAAGGAATGAGGATTAAATGTGGAGAAAACCACTATAAATCTGTGGAAAGTAACTGGGGGAGAAACAGTCGGTTATGTGAGAGCAAGCATGGAGGAGAAGCTCCACAAGGTGTTGGTGAGCATTTCAAGTCCTAGCTATTGCTAGATAGCGTTAGCCCTGGACATCATAAATTACACTTCTGATTTGTAGGTGTTATGGGAAACTTTATATTATTAATCTGTTGTGTATTCTTACATAGTGACAGTATTGTGTGCTAATTCTTCTTGACATGGAAACGACCATCTGTACACTGGACGTCCTGACATTTTCCAAAATTATGCCTGCTCAAATCAGCCGAAGACGCCCGGGAGTCTAAAGCTCTTCACCCTGAAGAAATGTTTACTGATATGATATTGACCGTATTAAGGTTGACTGAATCTATAAAAGGCTGCGTTAGTTGCAGGGAAGCAGGTCAGTTTTTGTACGGTGTCATGTAATACTGTTCCTGCTTGTTTGATCAAACAAGTCTGCATTAAAACTCCATAAATCTGAAGGAATCACTTTCATCCCATTATTTAAAATACTTTTTTCATTGACGGTAGGCATTTTAGTTGCGAAATAAATAAACAAATCCAATAAATCCCAAATATCTTGACAAATACCGTCAAAATGCACATCATTACTTATCATTTTAAAATGAGGTACAACCTATGTGTGATTCAGGACACAGGACAAAACAGACCAGAAAATAACGTTTATCACTCCATTTACTACCATTCATTTTTTTTTTTTTTTTTTTTTTTTGGCCAGGGGACTCACAGGCCGGATGGAAACGAAGGAATATTAGGCTCCTTACAGGAAGCAGAGGAGACTATGGGTGTTTTCTCAATGCCAAGGAACTTCGTCTTGATGCCTTGATCCCGCCCCGGTTGCCTAGGAGATACGTCATCAGGGACCGCCAAGGCATGTTCCAATGTTCATGTGCTACCAAACGTCTGTCCTCGGTTTGTCCACCGTTTACCTAACTGACCAAGGAAACACGGTGTCTTGATGCCTATCCTCGGTCAAAAATTTCTCAGAATACAACCCAGTATTTTCAATATGATAGCGGATCAGGACCTGGGGGCATCTACTTCAGGGGCAAATTTCCAGTTTAAATGTAAGTCAACTAATTGAACAAGTAAAATGCTTGTCATACATTTCCAGTTCCATGGCTGAAGGAATGCTACTACGTTACTATATTAATAGAATGGGCTGGACTTAAAGAGAGCGAGTAAGTAGGTAGCCGCGGTCACATGAGGCAAGTCTGTTCCATTTAACTGTTTTCTTTTTTTCTTACCACGGAAGGACAGTGTCCTCATAAGCAAGGAAACACCCAAAGGCTCACTACAGGGAGGGGAGGAGACTAAAGCTCCTTCAGGAAGGGGAGGAGACTTAGGCTACGTCCACACTAAGCCGATAAGGTTATACAGGGAGTTAGACGCCTAATGTTATCCACTCAACACGAGCATTTACGCCCCGTTTAAGGTCCGTTTAAGGTCCCATGATTGCGCAATCCCATACAGACTTTATTACCATTCACTGTTGTCTTTGTCTGTAGTGTCGTGTTGTTATTGACGCAGCAATCATTGACGCCACTTCCTTTCATTATCCGGGGAAGCTGTCCACACTGGCTCGTTTAGCCGTTGAATTAAGATTTACACGGCTAATAGTTATCCGGCCACAGACCTTAAACGACGCCGGGTTAGTGTGGACGATAGGGGGGTGTAGACTAAATAATTATACGTTTAAGGCATTACCCGGCTTAGTGTGGACGTGGCCTTAGGCTTCCCATAGCAGAAAAATATATAGATAGCACTAACAAAGAAGATTGGACAATTTTTTCATGGGCGCAGTGCACAAACCCAGCTCTGCTGTGGCAATTAAACGGAAAACAGGCTTCCCAGTGGTATAATATTAAATGCAAAAAGGCACTGTTACAACAAAGAAACTGACTAAACTTTTTTGTTCTTTTTGTGTAAGTTTAAACATGGACACAAAATAAAAAATCTACAAAAACAAGATAGATGGACAAACTGATGGACAAAGATCAGTATGTGCATCAGGTGACAAATAGATGGAAAAACTGAACGAACAAACGACTGGACAATGACTGTATGACGGAATGGGTTAAAAAACAGATGTGTAGGTGGATGTAATGAAAGATCGAACATATGGATAGACTGACAAGCAGGCAGATACATGATTTTGGAAGCAGCAATACAGTCATCCAACGGTCTGTCAGTTTTCAAAAAATGTTTATTTTTCTTATTATTTAGATTTTTTCCCTTTTAAAAGGGGTGATATTTTTAACGTTGATCTGAAATAACAGAGCAATTATAAAAGGGAATCCTAAAGTTCCCTCTTGCGTTGTTTGAAACATAACTTATGATAACCCCCTCCGGTTTTCAGACTTCACTGTACATTGATAACAGATCCCAATAATTATGTTTCAAAACCACAAAAACGTCTCACCATGCAGCCAACATTTTTAATATATTTCATCAACTATAAAAATAGACTATAACCCCCTTTTGGCACTAAACATTAGATGCCAAAATAGCTGATGTGATCAGGGTCAATTGGCTTGCTGCTGGCAGGCTGCGTCTTGCAGCAGATTGGTGAAGTTGTCAGGCCGGTGTTTGGCTGTAGACGCACTTGCTGTGTTTTTCCTCTCAGCTCTGTTTTTTGTGTGGTTGCTTTCAGTCATGTCTCATTGTAGCTTGTGTGCATGCACAGTTCAAAGTGGTGGGAATGAATAATGAATGAAAACAGAGGAGGAAGCTTTAAGGCGTTTAGGTGAAACACTTGGTAGAGTGCTTTCATGAAGGACTTACACAAGGGAGAGGCTGTGCTCAGGAATACCTGCCTGTAGATTGTTAGCTTAGTTGGCCCATGCCACTCTGGAGGCAATTTTACTTTGCTAATGGCGTCAAAAACCCTTCTGAAATACAAATGCTTTTGTAATATAGTCAGATAAAGAATAAATCTGGTAGGGGCCCAGTGTACTTACAGTAAAAGAGTATTTTCTACATTACTCAGCATGTGAAAGGGGACATAAACCAGCAGACTCACCTCTCTGAGCATGGGGTCGTTAATGGAGCTCAGGTTGACTGCACCTTCATATGTTAGATAGTAGAAAACATTGAGGGCCCTGGCAGCTTCAGGTCCCTGCTGCCTGTAGCCAAAAATCAAGTCGATCCACTGGTGGAGCTGGCAGGACACAAACTCACTCTCCAGAGCCTGTAAAAGACAGAGAGGACAGTAGCTTGTAGTGCTGTAAATACCAACATACAAATACTATTAAAACACCATACTTTGACCAAATGCTGCTTCCCAGACACATTTCTCCGTCCATTACTGAGCAACGGTTATCAATGATGCCCTTCAAAAGGATATTCCTCAGAAAGTGCAGCACATCCTGCTAATTGTTTCTGTGATAGAATCTGGAGATGATTTTTATAACGAGCAAAATGCACAACGTATCCATATCTGATCATAAGGGAACATCAGAACTCTAGTAGCTCATTAGGGAATCGTTTCAGCTCTGTCTTGGTTTTCTGCAAGCTGACGGAACAGTGTTATTTGTAGACATCTCAGCAACACTATTATGCTGAGATACACGTCGTTTTCTCCCCTCATTAGCTGGCAAAGGAGGGAGAAAAACATTTATGGTTTCCTCATAAGAATAGGCAATTGTGTTAATTTGTGTAAAGCTGTCGGCTTACAAAAGCCCTCTAAACAACCAAATTAGAATGAGGCAGCCCTTGATTGTCATTGCTGCCTTGTGTCACATTAATTTGTGACAAAACATTAGCCTGGGCTGCACTTAAATGGCAATTTATATCATCTAAATTTTTACCGCAGATACCAGTGCATCCTTCACTTAAATGTGACTTTTTGACAGGTCATTTTGCAACAAATTTTTCCCCAATCGCTTAATTAAAACTTTTAGTTGGGGAGTGAAGCCAATGAGAGAAGAGGGAGTTATGTGCAGCTCAGGTGCAATAATCAGATTTCATCATAGAAAGATTACAGACTTCATCTCGGCTGACTCGCAAACGATCTCTGATGAGAGGCTCAGTGAATGAGATATTTAGTGTTTCACAGAGGAAAAATAAATAAAATCTACACTTTAAATCAAACACAAAGTAAGGAGAGACAAAAGCTTTCCAAGTTCAGTGAAAAGAAACAAGTATTCTAAAATACAAAAATAACTTCAGTACCTTTTATTTGAATTAGGACTAATAACACAAGGATTATGAACCTGAAGAATACACACTATATGTTATATGATTAAGACTAGAGCAACGAATGAGAAGCAGAGTGGTCAGGTACAAACTTAGCCATGTTGCTGTTGAAGGTGGAAGCTATAACTAGTTGTTTTTTTTTACCAAGACTTGACATTTAAATCCCATAAAAAGCAGGTTTCCACAATTTCTTTCTTTCACCTCTGGAATATTGCTACAATGAGAATCATCTTGTCCAGGAGTGATGCAGAGAAACTAGTCCATGCATTTGTTACTGCAAGACTGGACTACTGTAATTCCTTATTATCAGGAAGTCCACAAAATGCAATTAAAAGCCTTCAGTTGATCCAAAATGCTGCAGCAAGAGTTCTGATGAATATTAAAAAGAGAGATCACATTTATCCTGTTTTAGCCACCTTTCTGTTAAGACCACTACCCAGTATAACAGTGTTTAAATCAAGATTTGATTTAATCCGAATCAATCAGAAGTAATTGTAAATGTTAGCTGAGACAATCTAAAGTTCTAACAAAATATAAAGATTAAACTGAAGCATAAGATTGTTATAATGGTAACAACAATTAAATAATGAATAGTAAAAATTCATTTTTAATTTAATTCAAATTTTTAATTTAATAAAAAATTCCTAAATTAAAAAGGTACAATATATACATTTTAATTTATTTAAATGTATTTGATTTAAATATTTCTGCAACATTTTTTAAATGAAAAATAGAATGTTAATTAAAAAGAGTATTAATAAAGTAATCAGTTACAAAGAAACTTGCGTAGTTATTACACCAAATTTTAAATTGAATTTTTTAAATAATCACACAAACAAAAATAAATCAAATGGAGTAATATTCGGATTTTCATTATGTGGGGGGGCTTAAGCAACAGTTTAGTTCGCTTATGCAATGGCCCGGCTCTGGACTCAGATGATGCTCCTATTGACCGAACATCTTCCATGTCCTGGTATGAGTTTTTACTTTCTTTAACATAGAAAGTACTCTTACATCAGTTCCTTTTGTTCTTTTTGTGCCTCTTCTCTGTCTTCTCAAAACCCCAGACATTCGTGGCAGATGGCTGCTTGTACTGAGCCAGGTTCTGGTTCTGCTGGAGGTTTTTTTCCTGCCAAAGGGGAGTTTTTCCTCTCCATTCAGTATGTTTGCATGCAGCAAGAGAAAGTCTAATTACTACCTTAGTAGTACCGGCTTGAATCGAACCGAAGTGGACTTCCAGAAGCTCGACTAAGGTACCCAGATAATGCGATTGAAATCAGACTACCAACCAACCAGACCATAGCAACCCCCCCCATTCATATTATATTTCAATTTACTGAGTCAAATGTAAACTGCCACTCTGAACTCTGAAATGTGCATGTAAATGTACTGACTGTCGCTACGTGCTTGCTCAGTATGAGGGATTACTGAGGGATTGCTGTGGTTGGAGTCTGCATGTTCAGGACCCAACCTCAGGTCAAAAACTAGACGCAATCTGCTAGGATTCCTTAAACAGAAAACTTTTTAACTGATTGGGTTGTTTGCACAATTGTATTAAAATTACTTTCCTTGTAAAGTGCCTTCAGATGACATCTGTTGTGAATTGTAATATAATAATATAAATAAACTTAATTGAAATAATGATTTCCAGTGTCGGTTAAGAATTTTCACAAATGTTTATTCAAAGTTTTGAATAAAATTTTTCCAAGTTTTGCTGTATGCTAATTTCGCTTAGAAATAAGATTTTTCTTTTTTTATAAATAGATACATAAAAATGTATGGTTCCCAATAATCATAATCAATTCACACAATCTATGTGAAAGAGACATCAATTTATTATGCTGTAGAAGAAGTGACCTTCGACAGACCCTCCTCCTCCGTTTCTAAAACAAAACCTAGGACTGATGGGTTTTTAATGTGGTTCGCAATCAAATGTCCGTCAGTATGAAACAAAGAGCAGCCACATTATTGCAGTATCCTCTCTGGAGGCCCGCCTTCATGTAAATCATTGATGTATACCGCGTGAAGAGGGCACAGTGTGGAAGAAATGGGACAGTGGACTACTGTTAATCTCTGAGAATAACTGCCTCTAGAAACCCAACAACGTTATTTGATCACATTACTTCAAAGCTTTGTTTAGGGAAAAAAAACAAAAAAAGGCCAGGTATCATTTGACACTGATTCATCCACATCAGTGTCTCCGTACGGGTCCTTAAATAATGCAGGAAACTGGAAAGTCATTAAAAAAAATAATGTTTTAGGAGGATATTTATTATTTTACATTTTTAATCATTGATGTGATGGACTGGTGACCTGTCCAGGGTGGACCCCACCTCTCACCCAATAAACACTAAAGATAGGCTCAAGCCCCCCTTGCAACCCTGCAAAGATGAGCACTATGGACAATGGATGGATATTGGTCATCAGTTCAAAACCAGATAAAAACTATTACTCCAGTGATCTAAGAAACAGTGGCTCTGCAGCTGAAGCAATACTGTGGCTGAAAAAAAACACTATTACTCTCCTTAACACCATAAACAGAACTGGGTATAGGTCAGGAACGCTCTAAACATATTTTCCTTATTTCTACTTAGAACGGGATTGCCAGAACCTCGTTCATTTAAAGTAAGAATAAACAACACAGAAGAAATAAAAGCAAACACAAAGAAGAATTTATGACGTTATCGATGTTCATCCCTTCAACTGGCAAATGGTTAACTTTAAGCTAGGGATGGACAATATAGAAAAAGAGCATATGTATAAAAAATAGTAGTATTGATCGATATAGGTAATTATCGATAAAAATCACAAAATGTAAAAAATATATTTTAAGTGCCTCCCCAGTCATTTTGTTATTCTTCAATTAACTAATTTTAACTAAGAATTAAATTAATTTATTTTTCAAACACTTCTTTTTATCATAAGTTTGTAAGACATAGAAACAAACCAAGAGACCTGAGTAACATCAGTAAATACTAAGAAAAGTAATATTAACCATTATATATAAATTTTTAATCATGTTAGTAATTTAAATTAAAGGCTTATTTTTCTGCTTTTTAACCTTTTAAACATTTTATGACACTTTATAATATTAATGGCTGATACATTTGGATTAGTTTGTCAATAAAGCTTATTCAAATTCCCTTCAGCTCTTCAGCTGTAGGCTAAAGCTAACTAGCTACTCACCAGTGTTGATGGGCTCCAACACTGCAACTCAGTCACTGAGAGCTGAAGCCAGCAGGTCTATCCAACCCCTGTTGTGTTTTTTAAAGCGTTTTTTTGCTTTTGAGGACCGGGAGCAGAACCAAGGGGAGATTTTAACAGCCACAGATGTTAGCAACGTGACGCGACCTGGGTAAGTTTCCTGTGTCTCTCTGTAAGAGATTCGTAGTGAGCTGGAGACAGGAGTCCTGCTTAAAAGAGCTGATGGCAGTTTTATATTTCGTTCATTATCTCTACGTTTAGTGTTTTAGTGTGTGGAGGATCGGTTCAAAATGGGACCACTGCCTTTACATGGGCCAAAGACATTTATCCAAAACCACATCCTCAGCTGCTCCCTTGTTTTTATTTTATTTTTTATTTTTATATTTTTTATCCCACGGTTTTTCTCTATTTATCACCAAGTGTTCCTACCTAATTCCATTTCTGGGCATTGTTCTCCCTCTGCCAACTGTGGGAGGGCCCTGCCCTGAAGCTCAAGCCTCCTTCCTGCTTGAGGAGTGAGCAGGCTCTTCTTGTCACCTGAGGGGGCAGGGTTTCCCCGGCTGGACATAGCGCGTGGAAGGATCACGTTATTCCATCCAGATCCTCCCTAACCATTCAGGCGCCCCAGTCAGCCAGGAGGAGGCAGTATACAGCCCAGTACTGGTGGATGTTTTTGTGGGAGTAGCTCAGATTAGCTACTCAAGGGAACACAGGGAGAACATGCAAACTCCATTCGCCAACACCACGCAGGGTGTGAGTGCTGATGATATGGAGGAACAAACACACCCTCAGCACCCACAGCTTCCCCGGCAGCAATTGAACCCAGGACCTTCTAGCTGTGAGGTGAGCTGCGCTACCAGCTGTGCCACCGTGCTTCCTCGCTGCTCCCTTGTTGTGGCATCTGAGCGCAGCGAAGTTTAGATGATGGTTCGGTTAGGGACTATTAAAAAATTCTGTTTCAGCTCAAATCATTTAATCCTTTTTGTGGTTTGAAAGGAGAGAAGGTGGCTGACAGAGCTGCGTGGGTCATTGTTAATGATTCATTTGAAGTACGTAATGATTGTTGTATTAAGCTGCCTGATAGGGTATAATGAAAAAATTAGGGGAACCTTTTCTTCTAACGAACTTTTTTATCGACCCCTTTTTTTCTATCGCACCACAAGTCTGTCAATATATATTGCTATCGAATTATCGTCCAGCCCTACTTTAACCAGATTGTACAATTTCTGCAGGGAATGTTTTTTTAAAGAATTAGATTTTCTGAGAGAGAGAGAGAGAGAGAGAGAGAGAGAGAGAGAGAGAGAGAGAGAGAGAGAGAGAGAGAGAGAGAGAGAAAAAGTCAATTTGTCAGGAATAGTTTCACCCACAGGACAATATCGAGAATAGATAAATGGACTGAACTTATATAGTGCTTTTCTAGTCATACTGACCACTCAAAGCCCTTTACATTGAAGCCACATTCACCCATTCACACTAACATTCATACCCCGATAGCCAACATGGCTGTAGGACGATGTAGAATTTTTGAGGTTAAGTGCCTTGCCCAGGGGCACATCGACATGTGACTGGAGGAAGCTGGAATCGAACCTACGACTCTCCGATTGCAAGCCAACTACTCTTCCACTGAGCCACAGTCTATACACTGGAAACCTTAAGTGGTGAAGCCAAGTGGAGCAAGAACCCCAGTAGGTAAGCAAACTAGCATACACTAATCATACAATGATCCAGTTCCAATATGGAAAAGTGAACAATCCCTTTGTCTGTAATATTTTGTTTAGTGGTCTGGTAAAGTGTCAAGGTCAACAATTCAATTTTTCTATTCAATTCACTTATTTATGTAGCGCCAATTCACAACAAATGTCATCTCAAGGCACTTTACAAAAAAAGTAATTTCAATACAATTACACAAACATTCCAATCAGTTAAAAGGTTTCTATGTGAGGAATCCCAGCAGATTGCGATGAGTCATCGGTGTGAGGTTGTGCCCGGATCATGCAGACTCCAACCACAGCAATTCCTCAACAATCCCTCATACTGAGTAAGCATGTAGCGACAGTGGTGAGGAAAAACTCCCCTTTAACAGGAAGAAACTTCCGGCAGAACCTGGCTCAGTACAAGCAGTCATCTGTCACGACCGCCTGGGGGTCTGAACAACCTTACAGGTAGAACGGATACAGAATCCACGAGGCAGTAATTAGGGTCCAAGTAGATGAAGTATATATGATGATAGATGAAGTGCGGTTCAGAACCAAAATTAGAGTAACTCAGTGCAGACAGGGAGCAGGCAGAGGGAATGGTCAGCAGGCAGGAAAAACAGGTCAAGTACACAATCAGGATATCAACTATGACCGACTTGAATGTCCCAATATGGGTTGACAACAATTGATTTGACACTAATTGAATGCAGAGCAGGAGTTTAAACAGTATATGAAGCAGCACAGGTGCAAGCCACCAGCAATCATTAGCCAGAAGGAGCATAGGCACGTGTAAGAGCAATAGGATGATCAGCAGGTAAGGGAGGGGCTGTGAGTAGAGCAGGAAAACCATGGAACAAAGAAATAACTGAATTTTAAAATGGATTTCTATTCATCTTTGAATTAGCCAAATCTGCTTCAGTTTAATGCAGCCCAGACACAACATTATTCATTTTCTAGACTTTTTGCGAGGTCTTGTGGGTAAACAATTAATCCAATTAGAGCCAAATGGATCCAACTGGATATCTTTGATTTGACCCAATCGATAGTTTTGAGGTCCAGAAATATGGAATCTTTCAATTATCCATCAAGGAAATGGCAGGTGAGCAGCTGTGGAAACATTTTATCATGTGATGCCACAATGTGAAAACATCTGAGCAGAAGGCTGGGCATTTAGCAGATTCCTGAGGTGGCATCCAAAGCACAGCCAGGCCAGATTATTGATGTGCCAATTAACAGCCGATGTGTGTGTCTTTTCTCCACCCAAGGGATTCACTGATAATTAATGAATAATTTACCATGACTTTATGTAAATGCTAACAGGGGTCAAAGTCACTGCAAAACCTCAGTTCTGTTGTCACATGCTTGATAAACCACATATTTAAAACGCAAGGGTGTTTGTTTCATTGTTACTTGGATTTCAAACAATAGAAATGCAGAGTAATCTCAAGCAGAGGCATGATTTCTACACTATCACAACTCGCCTCAAATCAAATCAAGCTTGCATTTAAATATGCAGATCTAAATCTACTCTCTGTATGATGTTAGTTTTGCCTGTGTGCCAATGAAAGTGTGTTACAATGAACAAACCTCCTTCATTTGAAAGTCTAAGGTTACCTTTAATGTTTTCCTTTCGTATCTTTAACGTTGAGTCTGTTTTGTTTTTTTGTAGACTTAATGTTCACACCAAAGGGAATAGTCTTTTGACTTTATGTCTCTTAACGTGTTATACATCAGAAGAATTAAAAATATACTAACCCAACTATGGTTTATGACACAGCAGACACCAATTGAGGGTAATTAACCAGCTGGTGGACATTAACGTGTCCTGAAACGCAAAGCAAATAAGTCTAATCTTACATCAAAATTCTCATCTTAAAGTACATTTGTATTTGCAGATAAGGGATGTATTTGTGGTGGATTTATTTTCAGTCATAATTATTCTGTTTAAACGCTGTAATGTGTTGCCAGGCTACAGGTCTGCCCATTTTATCATTGAAGCCTGCTGGACCTTGCTGTGGTTTGTGGTAAGCTTTATTATCTGGATTGAGCTGGATTTGACTTCAGTCTTAACGAGGTGACAGTAAACACTTTCCTCCATCCTTCACTGGTCCTAAAAAAACCTTTTTAAGGACTTATGGAGAGCTGTCTATAAGGACTTTAAAATACCACATTACAAATCAAGCCTCTCTTTTGCATGTCAAGGATAATGCAATTGTGCATGAGAGGCCATTCAATGTGTGTCACAAGTGGTGTGGGTGTATAACTATGTAAATGTACATAATGTGAGTATTTTTATGGTTTCTGGAGTGATTTAGCTTCGAACATAAGGTGGCTCTTTTCAGCTACCAGGCTCCTCTCCTGTGGAACAAGCTCACTGTTTGCCTGTGTACTTTTGCATTTTATCCTCTGTATCCCCCCTCTCTGTTTCTCTTTTTATAGAAGGTTCATCTGGCTCAGCGCTTCTGTGTTTAGCTGTGTTCTTTTGTGTCTGACCCATGGCTGCCATTAATTCTGCACAATCTTTGTAGTCTTTCCTACATAAATTACCCTTGGCTCCTCCCTGTCCTCTCACAGAAGAATATGGAGCCAAATATTATTGGAGTTTTCTTTCAGTCAAAAGGGAGGGATCCTTTCTGCTTTTGCCAGGTATGCATGGGATGAGCGATTGCTGCAAAATCAACAAATTGATGCAATCAGATGGTTTTATTTCATATTACAATTTGGAGTAAACTGGACTAAGTATGGATTTTAATTTGACTGCAGGACAGAAAAGAATTGGATTGGTCGAACTAGAACTTAACTAGATTCAATATAATTTGACAAAAGTGGATCTTTTACTTATATATTCTATATATTATCTTTATTTTATATAACTAATTAGTTTAGAACAATTTACAGTATAGCTAAGTCATGGTTAAAATACTTTTTTTTATTTAACCTTCATTTATCCATGTGAAATCATGGAAACCAAATGTAATTTCTATCAAAGGATCTGACATTGGTTCTAGCTGGCATAATATATTACTATTGTTGAGTTTCAATGAATGTGTCTGTCAAAAACAGATTAATTTCTAACATAGGGTGTGGTGATGAAAGTAGATAATTATTTGAAATGAAAATATAATTTGGCCTATATATTTATAATAGCATTTGTGGATTTTAGCATTGGATTTTAACATAACAGCATTTTGTAGTTATTGATATTTTCTCCATGATTAATAGTTTATAGGAGTTTTGAATTTCTGTAGTTTTATATCAGCATTGTCAAACTAAGCCCCACCATTCTCTGCCACTCATTGTTCTGTTTGAACACGTTTTACATCATTTTACAACAGTTAAACCAGTGCCTGCGTCTTACTTTTAATGTGGCATTTTTCTTTCTGCTGTTCTTACAAGCCATGTTATGTTCCATAAAATCAAATTGTAAGAGCCACTTCTGCCTGAGGTTGGTGAGCTTTCTTCTCAAAGGATTTATTAGTTTACAGTAGATGAGAAATTGATTGTTCTTTGAAGTACCCAGAAATAGGCTGGGTGGGAGCCAACACGGAAGATAATTAAAATAAAAGGCAACAGATGACTTAAGGCCCAAGATCCATGCAGGTAACAAACTGTTCCCTTTATGCTCATATTCCCAGTGTTGTTCCTGAATGAGTTCATTGAACGATCGTTAAAGATTTTGTTCATATTTTTGTGAATGGGAACTGAACTCTTTCACTTTTGGCACGATAAATGTTATAGTGAAAACACTCATTCTGGTGTTTGTGAGTGGTGCTCTCTCAAAATTAAATTATTTTCAAGTAATGGCAGATTTCAATCGAGCTCCAACTTTTCTTTGGGAAAACAAGGCAGAAAATACATACACAGAAATTGAAAAGGAACTTAATGGAAGTTTATTAATGTTCATTTGTTTTAAACTTTGTATATTGCACTTTGAGGTACAGCCTTAGTTTTTACCCCAGCATGGCTCCTACTAGGGATGCAACAATACAGCTTTTTTATACCAATACAATACAGATACTTGGACCGGAGTACTTGCCGATACCAAGTAACAATGTTGATACTTCTACCACACAAAATTATACAATTATTTGGAAGACAGGTTTTATTTTCTTCTATGTGTGTGAAATCAAATGGTGAATTAGATTAAAAAAAGAAAATTTATGAAAAAAGACGTAAAAAAAATCTGTGTAAACAAAACATTCTCTGTGAAATTATTGCAGTGTACACGTTTTAAGAATCGGTTCACTAATCAATACAAGTACATTAGAACGGTATTGGCATCCCTAGTTCCTACCTCATGTTTAATAATTTCTCAAAAACCGAAATCAGAAAGAATCAAAATCAGAAAGTTTTTGAGCATGTACTGTATGGAGTAAAAGCTGCAGCTGGGTACATGTGGACTGAATGGATGGTAACAATTGGAAAATGCCAGTATTCGGAGGGTGATAGCTCCCCGCAACATTTTGGAAAAAACTAACAAACTATGAAGAAGTTCAGTTTTGAAACTGAACTTAGTTTAAGCAAATGTGAATTATGAACTATGAACTGAACTACCTCCTTATAAAATCTTAGAACTTAGATCTTGTGCTGACTTATGGCATTGACTGTGAAGAAATAACAGTCTTTCCACATAACCCTATCCTGTCTGATCATTTCCTCATCACTTTTAAACTTAATCTAACGGATCATATCAAACCTGAAAGAAAACTTCATTATACCAGAATGTTATCAGACAACGCTGTAGCAAGTTTTAAAGAAGCTCTTCCAACTTTAATTTCCTCAGTACATAAAAGTACAATAGAAAACTGTGATTTAACTCGTAACCCCTCACAACTTGACGTTCTAGTTCATAGCGTTAATTCCTCCCTGCGTCTGGCAATAGACAAAGTTGCCCCACTGAAAAAGAAGGTGGCCAGCCTTAGAAGATTAGCTCCCTGGTTTAATTCAGAGCTACATACCCTGAAGAAGAACGTTAGAAAACTAGAGAGAAAATGGCGCTCCACGCATTTACAGGATTCCTATTTAGTGTGGAAAAATAGTCTATTGCTATATAAAAAGACCCTTCAAACAGCTAGAACAGCATATTATTCATCTTTAATCGAGGAGAATAAAAATAATCCTAGGTTTCTTTTTAATACAGTTGCTAAACTCACACAGGATCATAGCTCTATCGAGCCAACCATTCCCCAAGCTCTTAGTAGTGATGACTTCATGCAATTCTTTATAAATAAAATAGACTTTATAAAAAATAAAATAATTGGGAACCTTCCCAATATGCTTGCTTCCTCCCTAGTTAATGAGGCAACATCAAAAGTGGTTGAACCTTATATACGCTTAAACTGCTTTAATGCAGCCGAACTTTGTGATGTACTAAAATTGTTAGCTTCATCTAAACCTTCAACTTGCGTTTTAGACCCAATCCCAACTAAACTCTTAAAAGAAGTTTTCCCTCTGATCGCTGCTCCAATTTTAGATATAATGAATCTATCCTTAGTCAATGGATATGTACCACAGGAGTTTAAGATAGCTGTAATTAAACCTCTACTTAAGAAACCATCTCTTGATCAAAACGACTTAATTAACTATAGACCGATATCTAATCTTCCCTTCTTATCTAAAATTCTTAAAAATATTTGCACACCAGATATGTGAGCATTTAAACAATAATGAGCTGTTTGAGAAGTTTCAGTCAGGCTTTAGAGCTCATCATAGCACTGAAACAGCTCTGGTGAAGGTTACTAATGATATTCTCATAGCCTCAGACAATGGACTGTTGACCATTCTGGTCCTGTTAGATCTCAGTGCTGCCTTTGACACTGTTGATCACAATATTCTCATAGAAAGGCTTCAAAGTGTCGGTATAATAGGAACAGCACTAGGTTGGTTTAAATCTTATTTGTCTAACAGATTTCAGTTTGTTCAGATAAACAATAAATCTTCCTCAACCTCAATAGTTACTTGCGGAGTACCACAGGGTTCAGTGCTTGGGCCGATTCTTTTTACTATATATATGCTTCCTATTGGTAAAATAATTAGGCAGCATGGGATAAAATTCCATAGTTACGCTGATGATACACAGCTATATCTATCCATAAATCCTGATGAATCCAATCAGTTAGGTAGACTACAGGCATGTCTGGAAGACATAAAAACTTGGATGACTCTAAACTTCTTGCTTCTAAATTCTGATAAAGCAGAAGTTGTCGTCTTTGGACCGGAATCTCTGAAAAAGAAACTACTTAGTCAACCCCTTCACCTAGACGGCATTAAATTAGCCTCCAGTAATAAAGCAAAGAACCTCCGTGTTATTTTTGACCAAGATATGTCATTTAGATCTCACATTAAAGAAGTCTCTAGGATTTCCTTTTTTCACCTTAGGAATATTGCAAAAATTAGAACCATCCTGTCCAGGAATGATGCTGAACAACTAGTCCATCCCCCCCCCCTTTTTTATTATTACTTTAAGGCTGGATTACTGTAACTCTTTATTATCAGGTAGTCCACAGAATACAATTAAACGTTTTCAGTTAGTCCAAAATGCTGCTGCTAGGATTTTGATTAATATTAAAAGAGGAGATTACATTTCCCCTGTTTTAGCTTCTCTTCACTGGCTCCCAGTGAAATCTAGAATATAATTCAAG
This sequence comes from Apricaphanius iberus, assembly GCA_028564705.1. Lineage (NCBI taxonomy): Eukaryota > Metazoa > Chordata > Actinopteri > Cyprinodontiformes > Aphaniidae > Apricaphanius > Apricaphanius iberus. Next base: position 119,649 of record JAPXFQ010000798.1, read on the forward strand.
ATCCTCCTTCTGACAAATAAAGCTCTTAATAATCAAGCTCCATCATACATAAGAGACCTGATTGTTCCATATGTTCCTAACAGGGCCCTTCGCTCTCAGACTGCAGGTTTACTGGTAGTTCCTAGGATTTCTAAAAGTAGAATGGGTGGCAGATCTTTCAGCTATCAGGCTCCCCTCCTATGGAACAAGCTCCCAGGGTTGGTTCGTGAAGCAGACAATTTGTATATCTTTAAAACTAGGCTTAAAACTTTCCTCTTTGACAAAGCTTACAGTTAGAGATATGTTAATAGGCAGTAAGAGACAGGTTAGACAGGTAGCTAGGAAGAGATAGGTTAATGTTAGTAGCCAGGTAGAGTGTCAAAAGCTAGGAATTGATATGAAGAGGTAGAGTAGCTACGTAGAGATAGATTAAAGTAAGCCAAGTAGAGAGTGTTAGTAGCTAGGTCTCCTAGTAGCTAGGAGACAGGTTAATGTTAGTAGTCAGGTAGAGTGTCAAAAACTAGGAAGGGATAGGAAGAGGTAGAGTAGCTAGGTAGAGATAGGTTAATGTAAGCCAGGTAGAAGGTGTTAGTAGCTAGGTCTCTTAGTAGCTAGGAGACAGGTTAATGTTATTAGCTATGCTGCTTTAGGCTAGGCTGTTGGAGGACATTATTAGGGTCTGTTCCTACTTTCTTTCCTACTTCTCCCCAAGTGCATGATGTGCTGTCAATTCAAGCGCTAACCTGTTTTCTCTTAGTCTCTTCCTACAGTAGGTGTTCCTACTGCCCTGCTTGACGACCCTGAGTAAGATGGCATTGCAGTGACGGAAAGTTCTCCACGTCCTGCAACAAACTTCTGCATCAGTTCTGTTGCTCTTTCTGTGTCTCTGTTCTGTGTCTCTGTTCTGTATTCTCCAAACCACAGACGGTCTCGGCAGATGACCGCTTGTGCTGAGCCTGGTTCTGCCGGAGGTTTCTTCCTGTTAAAAGGGAGTTTTTCCTTTCCACTGTCGCTTCGTGCTTGCTCAGTGTGAGGGATTGCTGAGAATTACACGACGCAATCTTCTGTGGTTCTCTAAATTAAACATTGTATTGTAATAACTCTTCTTGTAAAGTGCCTTGAGACGACATCTGTTGTGAAACGGCGCTATATAAATAAACTGAATTGAAAATTGAATTGAATTGAAAATATGTGAACTGAACTTTCCCAACACTGCATATTCCTAGCCCCACCTACTAAAACCCAGATGTGTGTGATGATTCAGCGTCACCCCTTCCAACCCAGCTACAGTAATTAGAAAGGTAACAACTGGGGGTGCACTAGCTGAGGTTCTGCAGAGGTAATAATTGACAAGTGGAAGCTGAAACTTCAGCACATATTCTCTCCTCCCATATTTCCTTCCATCGCTCACCAATTTGAATAGCACCAATATAATTTTGTGAAGGGTTTACACACTGAATGAGAGGGGACTTGGGGATTAGCTCCCCAAAACAAACATGCTATGATGGATTTGGTTCAATTCACAGCACAAAGAAACAAACCGTAGTGATTGATAAATAAATGACAACTCAAATTAGAGGTGCAGTTTCTCTCTTAAACGGGGTTTACTTTCTTCACAGAATTAAGCTTGTAATGCGGGTATGGCAGCCTGTTGCAGCAACTCCTGATCAATAGCTCTGGACGAGCTGGATTAACTGTAATTAATATGGATAAGTTTTGTTACTTTGTCTTGGCGATACTGGTTTTCTTGGTAATTTTTCTGGATGAAAGCCACTCTGAACTGAAGGATGGGCTGAATGATTTTGGAAAATAATCTAATTGCGATTTTTTTTTCTTCAATATTGCGATTGCAATTTAATATGCAATTAGTTTTGTGGGGCTTTTGTCATTCATTTTTTAATTAATGCAATCAAAAATATTGTGTATTATAAACAGATTTTTATACATAATTTATTATATTCCATAAAATAGACGTATTTTAAGACAAAGGCAAATATTAACATTTTATCTACTTTTAATCATCACACTCGATGGTCATCGGCGTCGTTCTGCAATCAAGGTTTTCTTCCTTTTGATTCCAGCTAATAATTCCCTCCGGCTGCAAGGTTTTCCTCCGTGGGGTTATCCAGGAAGTAGGATGCTTGAAGGAACAAGCTCTGATTTTTAATTCTCCATCGATCTAATGCACTTTCAGACTCTGGTATGGCTCCGTAGAGCGGTTTGATCTCAGGTCAGTTGTTACAAAATACTCCGCTGTTTTCGGTGCGGCTTTAACTTTCTGTCTGCATTTTTTTATATAGCGCAGGTAAAATGTGGCTAAAATGTGTGTGTGAGATTGAATCCTATCTTATTCATCATGCTTAACAAAGCATACTTTTGGCTACAAAACCCGTTATAGAAAGAATTATTTCCGTGTGCCGTTTTTTTATGTTCGTAAGGAGCGATTCTTTCAAACAGCTCAGTCAGCGATCCCTGTCGGCACACTTTTGGCGGTCAGTTTAGCCGTGCAACTCTTATATCTGGTTGTGTGATGTTTTTAGGTGTTGATAAAGGTTCGTACTGTAGCCTACCTTGTGAGGCAGCAACAATATCAAGACGGGTTCTGCATAATACCTGGCGTTGTGCAGCATCAACGTTTTCATAACAGATATGATTACTCACAACTGATGTACTGTTCCTCTTTGGTACCAACTATTGTGTAGTGTAGGATTCTGTTAAGCTTTAGGTCATTTTATAAGAGGTTAAAATGCAGCGTTTCTTTCTCTCCCTGCATTGTTTGAGCTGTTTGAAAGTCACATGACTTTACCAGATATGTTTACATCAAGTCAAATCGCAGCCTTTGCGATAGGGAAAACAAATTTTACCAAATTGAGATTTAATTGCTTTTGCAACTAATCGTTCAACCCTAGTGTTTAAGTATTTACGTAACCAGCTTCTGGTGCTGGCCAAGCCTGGCAAAGAAGATAAAGGCGCAACGACAGAGATATAAACCAGCAGTTCCATTTGTCATCATGGGGAACGTACGGTCAATTGGAAATAAGATGGAGGAGTTATGGGCTTTGGTGAAGACCCAGAAGGAGTTTCACTCCTGTATTCAGTGACAGGATTTTTTTCTCTCTTTTAAAACTGGTCCAAACTTTTGCCAATGCCTGATGGTCTCCACATCACATTTTATATTGTGAGGTTTTGTGAGATTACGTACTGCACACAACACACTATATGACCAAAATAGGAATATCTGCAACTTTTTTATCACTGTGTGTAGTATGAAACTGTTGCAACAATTTCAAAATCCTGCCGTGTGAACCAGGCCATTTGAAATTTTGTTGATCAATTGGCTGATAGGTTGGTCAAATGGTTAGTTGGCTTTTCTGATATTTTATAACAAATCCAGTAGTTTAGTTCCTTGGTTGTTTGTTTGTCTGCTATGTTGGCTGGTCTTTACCGTGAGATGACATTTGTTGTGAATTGGTGCTATATAAATAAAAGTGAATTGAATTGAATCACAATCTTGGCAGATGGGTTTGTTGTGTTCCAATTGAAAGCTGGTGGGTCAGTTCTATGTCTGTGCAAAAAGCCAAAACTTTACCAATACTGAAATGTATGACTATAACCAATGTCACTTTGCCAATGACAGTATATTCTGTATTCTGAAAAAAATTAAACGATGTCTCTCAGTTTAGCGATGCTCGTGTCCCTTTAAGATGAATAGTACAGTCATGTGGCTACACCCCATCCAGTCTGTATCAAGAAGAGTACATTGTTGCCAACCTAGCAACTTTATTGTTTAGAAAGTTTTTAGATCCCTTCAGTGACTTTTTCAAAAATATGACTAGTGACATATCTAGTGACTGTTAATGGTGTTTTTGGAGCACCTTAGGAGACTCTGATGTGAAGCATAAATCATTCACCGCATTTACATGTACACTACCGTTCAAAAGTTTGGGGTCACATTGAAATGTCCTTATTTTTTAAGGAAAAGCACTGTACTTTTCAATGAAGATAACTTTAAACTGGTCTTAACTTTAAAGAAACACACGCTATACATTGCTAATGTGGTAAATGACTATTCTACATGCAAATGTCTGGTTTTTGGTGCAATATCTACATAGGTGTATAGAGGCCCATTTCCAGCAACTATCACTCCAGTGTTCTAATGGTACAATGTGTTTGCTCATTGGCTCAGAAGGCTAATTGATGATTAGAAAACCCTTGTGCAATCATGTTCACACATCTGAAAACTGTAGCTCGGTACAGAAGCTACAAAACTGACCTTCCTTTGAGCAGATTGAGTTTCTGGAGCATCACATTTGTGGGGTCAATTAAACGCTCTAAATGGCCAGAAAAAGAGAACTTTCATCTGAAACTCGACAGTCTATTCTTGTTCTTAGAAATGAAGGCTATTCCATGCGAGAAATTGCTAAGAAATTGAAGATTTCCTACAACGGTGTGTACTACTCCCTTCAGAGGACAGCACAAACAGGCTCTAACCAGAGTAGAAAAAGAAGTGGGAGGCCGCGTTGCACAACTGAGCAAGAAGATAAGTACATTAGAGTCTCTAGTTTGAGAAACAGACGCCTCACAGGTCCCCAACTGGCATCTTCATTAAATAGTACCCGCAAAACACCAGTGTCAACATCTACAGTGAAGAGGCGGCTGCGGGATTCTGGGCTTCAGGGCAGAGTGGCAAAGAAAAAGCCATATCTGAGACTGGCCAATAAAAGAAAAAGATTAAGATGGGCAAAAGAACACAGACATTGGACAGAGGAAGACTGGAAAAAAGTGCTGTGGACGGATGAATCCAAGTTTGAGGTGTTTGGATCACAAAGAAGAACGTTTGTGAGACGCAGAACAACTGAAAAGATGCTGGAAGAATGCCTGACGCCATCTGTTAAGCATGGTGGAGGTAATGTGATGGTCTGGGGTTGCTTTGGTGCTGGTAAGGTGGGAGATTTGTACAGGGTAAAAGGGATTCTGAATAAGGAAGGCTATCACTCCATTTTGCAACGCCATGCCATACCCAGTGGACAGCGCTTGATTGGAGCCAATTTCATCCTACAACAGGACAATGACCCAAAACACACCTCGAAATTGTGCAAGAACTATTTAGAGAAGAAGCAGGCAGCTGGTATTCTATCGGTAATGGAGTGGCCAGCGCAGTCACCAGATTTGAACCCCGTTGAGCTGTTGTGGGAGCAGCTTGACCGTATGGTACGCAAGAAGTGCCCATCCAACCAATCCAAATTGTGGGAGCTGCTTCTAGAAGCGTGGGGTGCAATTTCTCCAGATTACCTCAACAAATTAACAGCTAGAATGCCAAATGTCTGCAATGCTGTAATTGCTGCAAATGGAGGATTCTTTGATGAAAGCAAAGTTTGATGTAAAAACAATCTTATTTCAAATAAAAATCATTATTTCTAACCTTGTCAATGTCTTGACTATTTGTTATTCATTTCACAACGTATGGTGGTGAATAAGTGTAACTTTTCATGGAAAACACAAAATTGTTTGGGTGACCCCAAACTTCTGAACGGTAGTGTACATCTAAATTGAACTTTTGGCAGTAATCGAATTAATGGCTTAACTGACTCATGTAAACTGAGTCTCAGTTTACATGTTACTCAGAAAATTGAATTATAAAATTAAGTGCATTTGACTCGGTGATACTAGATGATGACATGTGCCCTTTCGCATTGGCACTCTCCAGTTGGACAAGAGTCCAACACACAGAAAACAAATGCTAAAGTAGAAGTAGTCGGAGTAAAAGCAGAATATGCACAATGAGCGAAGAAATAGACAACAATGCTGAAGCCCATAACATTTAGTAAGTACTGCACTGTTTGATTCTGTTATACTAGTTACTGCTGCTCAGCTTGTTGCCTTTCCCGCTTCCCCTTACTGAAGTGGGATTGGCAAAGCTTCTCTGCTTGGCTAGTGGTGTCAGATGTTTACCTTCAGAGAAATTTGATTCCCTAATAGCGTTATCTGGGTTGCCTAATCAGACTGCTCAAACTCCAGTTTGGTTTTTCTTAAGTCGAGCTAAGGTGTATACAGGTGCTGGCCAGTAAATTAGAATATCATCAAAAAGTTGAATTATTTCAGTAATTCCATTCAAAACGTGAAACTTGTACATTATATGCATGCAATGCACACAGACCAATGTATTTCCAATGTTTATTTCTTTTAATTTTGATATTTATAAGTGACAACTAATGAAAACTCAAAATTTGGTATCTCAAAAAATTAGAATATTTTAAAGGCCAATGAAATTTTTTGTTTGTTTTTTTAAATGTTGGCCAACTGAAAAGAATGAACATGAAAAGAATGTGCATGTATAGCACTCAATACTTAGTCGGGGCTCCTTTTGCCTCCATCACTGCTGTAATGCGGCGTGGCATGGACTCGATCAGTCTGTGGCACTGCTCAGGTGTTATGAGAGCCCAGGTTGCTCTGATAGTCTTCTTCAGCTCCTCTGCATTGTTGGGTCTAGCGTATTGCATCTTCCGCTTCACAATACCCCATAGATTTTCTATGGGGTTAAGGTCAGGCGAGTTTGCTGGCCAATCAAGGACAGGGATACCATGGTCCTTGAACCAGGTACTGGTGGTTTTGGCACTGTGTGCAGGTGCCAAGTCCTGTTGAAAAGTGAAGTCTGCATCCCCATAAAGTTGGTCAGCAGCAGGAAGCATGAAGTGCTCTAAAACTTCCTGGTAGACGGCTGCATTGACCTTGGAACTCAGGAAACAGAGTGGGCCAACACCGGCAGATGACATGGCACCTCACACCATCATTGACGGTGGAAACCTTACACTGGATCTAATGCAACGTGGATTCTGTGCTTCTCCGCTCTTCCTCCAGACTCTGGGTCCTTGATTTCCAAAGGAAATGCAAAAATTGCTTTCATCAGAAAACATAACTTTGGACCACTCAGCAGCAGTCCAGTCCTTTTTGTCCTTGGCCCAGGCGAGACGCTTCTTACGCTGTTTCTTGTTCAAGAGTGGCTTGACACACGGAATGCGACAGCTGAATCCCATGTCTTTCATGAGTCTCTTCGTGGTGGTTCTTGAAGCGCTGACTCCAGCTGCAGTCCACTCTTTGTGGATCTCCCCCACATTTTTGAATGGGTTTGTCGTCACAATTCTCTGCAGGGTGCGGTTATCCCTAGAGCTTGTACACTTTTTTCTACCACATTTTTTCCGTCCCTTCGCCTGTCTGTTAATGTGCTTGGACACAGAGCTCTGCGAACAGCCAGCTTCTTTAGCAATCACCTTTTGTGTCTTGCCCTCCTTGTACAAGGTGTCAATGGTCGTCTTTTGGACAGCTGTTAAGTCAGAAGTCTTCCCCATGATTGTGGAGCCTTCAGAACAAGACTGAGGGACCTTTTAAAGGCCTTTGCAGGTGTTTTGAGTTAATCAGCTGATTAGAGTGGCACCAGGTGTCTTCTATATTGAGCCTTTTCAGAATATTCTAATTTTCTGAGATACTGAATTTGGTGTTTTCATTAGCTGTCAGTTGTAATAATAAAAATGAAAATTAATAAACACTTGAAATATATCACTATGTGTGGAAGGAAAGTATACAGTATACAAGTTTCACGTTTTGAATGGAATTACTGAAATAATTCAACTTTTTGATGATATTCTAATTTACTGGCCAGCACCTGTACATGTATTTCAAAAATCTGATTTTAGTGTAATTAAAGCAATAAATTAGATTTCTCTATCTGCATTTAAACATACTGATTTTAATTGTTTTCACTGAGCGGTGGTGTTGCTGTGGGTTCCTCTTCCATCTTAGATCACTCACAGCAGACATTCAGTCAGCGTTTAAATGTAAATGTAAACACTTTTGTCTCTAAACTTAATGACTGCACACTAAATAAATCACTGATTTTACTCAATGTTAAGTCACTCCTTCACCTCGTCCACCAAGTGGTCACCTCTCTGTGACAGATGTTTGTGATAGAAAAGACACAATGCCAAAATATTCAAAATGCAAAACCTTATAGCATTTCCACCCCAACCACACAGCCATGAATGGTTTAAAAAAGCAATTCTTTAAAGGCTGTTTTTTTTTTTAAATCACTCCACCCTTCTATAGCGTCCATTACATTTTCATACACAGTATGCAAATGACGCCATGAGATTGGTGGGGTGGTTTTAGTTGGTCATTGAGAACCCACATCCCCGTCTAGAGAAACAGCTTTTGGGGTTGTCCATTTTTCATTATCGAGGTGAACTGCTCCATATATTGGGATTTATTGGGATATATTGATTTGAGGCCATATCGCCCAGTCCTAAGCAGGTTCATATTTATTACTATTCATTGTTGTAGGGCTGAATTCTATACCATATTTCATTAGGAAGGGGCTCAGGAAAATCTCGGAAAGGTTAACCTAAAGAGAACACAGTAGACGCATGCTCACACCTTCACTCTATAATTAGTTTTGTGGTGTGTTAGGACAGTGTCCTGGTGAAATTACAGGCAATCCAAAAAACCTTGACCAGCAAAAGTTTTGGAAAAAATTGTTTAAGGCTCAAAATCTCAACCTTTTATTTAGTTTATTTTAGATGAATAAATAAATAAATCCCAAAAAATTTAAACAAGAGCATAAATTCAACAGCCTGAGGGAAAAAGAAACTGTTAGGCAGAAGGAGTGTGAAAACAGAGCAAAGCTGCAAAATAGCATTTAAGTATACTTTGGCTGAAATGAAATGAGAGCATGGGGGAGTGCAGGAAGAGCAGAACAACATTAGTTTTTGAGTATTTCAGCAACAGTAGATCATCCTATTTCTCAGGCTCTCATTAGCCTCCTACATTACATCACTGCACAGGGAGGGTTAAAGAGATGAGAGGGAGGAAAAGAAGAAGGGGGACAGCTCATAAAACACTGAGCACACGGTAAACATGTCTGGCCTTATGCATGACAATACCCCTACAGTGAGCACTGTCTGACATTAGCCAGATAAACCCTGCCCCCTCCATGCCCCACATGGTAGTTCCCATCTTACAACAAAGCTTTTAGCAAAGACACCAGGGGAATACATTAGTGCTAGCCTAAGATGGTTAACCAAATCTTGGTAGAGGAAGCTGTACTGGGCTAGAAAACGTTAAACATGTTCAGTCAGTCAGTCATTCACAAGTGCACAAGCTCCAGCAGTGGTTTCCCTCAGCTCCCACATGAGCTTCTTTGGGGGTTACTGTGAGAATAAAATGGGAAGGCTTGTGGGAACCCTCTTCTGAAGGTCCCAGCAGCTTAGAGAATGTTGCTGGGATGACAGATGTATATAAACAGTCCCAATCTTTGACTGGGTGAAGCTGGTGGCCTCAACAGAAGACCTATCAAAACTAAGTCAAATGTTTGTCTCCTGAGTCTTACTGACTATATTTTCACATTTTGTCAAACAGAAAATGAGAAGAAAAACCTACATGTTTTTTTAAGATCATATTAGGCCCTTAAATTAACTCTAGTGTAATAATTGTCAGGGAGTGTATTCAAGCTGGAATATAAGAACCTGTTGACTTTTTGATGGGGATGCACCAATACTGGTATCTGGGCCGATATCGTTCTAATGTACTCATATCTGTATCGGCTGGTTAACCGTATAGATATCTGTTAGTTAACTGATACAATGAATCGATACTTGAAATGGGAAAACCCTGCAATAATTTTGCAGAACATTTTTATCTTGTATGCAGCTCGATACTGTTGGACCAATTTTCCGTCACATTTTTTCTGTAAATTACAAACTTTGCAAAGAAGTGGATAACGTGATTTTCGGATCTGTTTTGTGCGTTTATAAGCTTTATCAATGCAATCGGATATGGAGGAATAATACACTTTTATAGCTGGAGGTGGAACTAAAGGGAACACAACTGTTTCTGGTCGGTGTCCTGTGTGGGATTTCGGGAGCCAACTAGGTGCTAGCAGGGTTAGCTTCCAGGCTCCCCTCTGTTTATCGTTGGTTATAAAACCGTTTTTAGCTCTGTGAGCTGAATAAAGAGAATACCTCATCCCCAAGCATCCAGATACCAGCGTGATTCCCCCCTGCTGACAAATGACATGAGCCATGGCATCTAACAAATTAACTGCTCGTAAGTCCATCCATCCAGCCATCCATTTTCTGAACAGCTTAGTCCTCCAGGGGTCGCGGGGGGGCTAGTGCCTATAACCAGCTGTCAACGGGCGAGAGGCGGGGTACACCCTGGACAGGTCGCCAGTCCATCACAGGGCCACATAGAGACAGACAGGACAAACAACCATGCACACACATTCACACCTAAGGACAATTTAGAGTGATCAATAAACCTGACAGTCATGTTTTTGGACTGTGGGAGGAAGCTGGAGTACCTGGAGGGAACCCACGCATGCAAAGGGACAACATGCAAACTCCATGCAGAAAGGCCCTGGGCCGGGATAGAAACCCAAAACCTTCTTTCTGCAAGGCAACAGTGCTAACCACTGCGCCACTGTGCAGCCCCTGCCGGTAATTCTTAGTTTTATAATTGAACGTCTCATTTTTGAAAAGCATGTACTGAAAAACCATAGGTGAAAGCACGTGTTCCCAGACGGACACATTTTGATGCCGAGGAGCTAACAGCTAGCGTTAGCAAAGGACTTATTTTCCCACTGATCTGTGAACTGGTTTTGCTGTTCCCTAATAAAAAGAGGGAGGTCGCAGGTAGAGACGGCGACCGATGAGGACTACGTAAGCCTCAGTCGAGTCACTGAACTAATGGAGCAACAGAGGAATATGTTCAGGGAACTACTACAACAACCACAGGAGAACTTCAAAGGATTCCTAAAAAATCGTCATAGAAGTGACAAACACCCAAATGGATTTACTGACGAGGGACATTCAAGAGCTTAAAAAAAGCCTGCAGTTCACGCAAGATGAGGTGGACACTCTGAAAGAAGTGAAACTGAAACTCACTGAGCGCACGAACAAATTACAAAATGACGTTTATAAAGGATGTGACAGTTTGCACATTATCAGGGACAAAATGGAGTATCTGAAAGGACAGAGCCGCAGAAACAATCTGGTCTTTGAGGGAGTGTTGGAGTCGCCTGGGGAGACCTGGGCCGACGCCGAGGAAAAAGTCAAACAACCACTGAAGGAGAAGCTCCAGCTGCAGCATACGGTGGAGGTGGCCCAGCGCGTAGGGAAACTCGACGGCGGGGGAGACCGGCCGAGACCCATCATCGTCAAACTACTGCGGTGGAAGGATCGCGAAGCAATTTTGCACCACGCAAAACGCCTCAAAGGAACTAAAATCTTCATAAACGAGGACTACACGGAATCCATCAAAAGAAAGCGAAAAGAACTGATGCCGAAGATGAGAGCTGCAAGGGAAAGACGGGAGGTTGCCTTTGTGCGCTATGATAAGCTAATTATACAGTCGCGCACCACCACGCCAAATCCAGTATCGACACCGGGAAAAACGTCAGAATTTTGGTATCTTATCTGGCTCATAATCTTACATGTCCGGTAATACATATAGGACTACAGGAAGCAGCGACTTGGATCCTTCATTAAGGAGAAAGGCTGATGCAAACAACCAACATTTTATATTCTCACAATATGATTTACAGAACAGTGAGATCGACATCGATCCTGAAAATAACTTCTTTACTAGAGCTATAAATGACTGTCAATATTATACAGAGGATCTTTACAATAGTAAACTTAAGAAAGTTAGGGCATCCACTGTAATCCCATAGTGCTATCTTGATTGATAACATTTTTTCAAATTAAATAGAAAATGATAGTCAGTGGATTAATGGTAAATGCTATTAGTGATCACCTTCCAGTTTTTGTATTGTACAAAAATGTATATTTTTAAAAAATGTTTAGAAGGGTAAAAACAGAGAAAACTATTGATGGATTTAAAAAGGAGCTATTAGCACAAGACTGGAGTAATGTATACAGAGAGAATGACACTAATAAGGCATATGATGAGTTTATGCGAGTATGTCAAAAAGTATATGACAAAAATTGTCCAATGAAGAAATATTGTAAAAACAGAAAGTGTAATGAAACCCAAGGATGTCTAAGGGTTATCTAAATGCATGCAATAAAAAAAAATCTTTAAAAAAACTTTATAAATAACAGAACAAAACAAGGTGAGGATAAATATAAGAAATATAAAAAATAAACTCATGGGTATCATTAGAAAATTTAACTTTAAATGTTTATGGAAAATAACTTTAAATGTTTATGGAATATCTTAAATAGTATAATTAGAAAGAAACCAAGAACGATTAATTATCCAAAATATTTCAAAGATGAGGATAACACTTTAGTTAATATGAATGAAGTAGTTGATGCATTTAATACATTTTTTGTAGATGTCGGACCGAACCTTGCTGCAACAGTTGCAAATGTTGATAACTATAATTGTGAACTGATACACACAAATCCTATGTGCTTGTTTCTCAATCCTGTGGAGGAAAAGGAGATACTGGACATTGTTAAAGGGTGTAAAAATAAAACCTCGACAGATGACATGACATGGATATGAAAAGCTTAAAAACTGTTATTGAAAGTATCTCTAAGCCATTAACATACATCTGTAATTTATCCTTGCAAACTGGACAATATCCCGATGGTATGAAAGTAGCAAAAGTGATTCCTCTGTTCAACGCAGGAGATAAACATCTATTTACAAACTACAGACCTGTTTCCCTTTTATCGCAGTTTTCAAAAATTTTAGAAAAGGTTTTCATTCTAGACTTGACAGCTTTATCGAAAGGTATAATTTACTCTCTGACAATCAGTTTGGATTTAGGAATAATCACTCAACTTCACATGCGCTTTTTGATATAGTGAAGAAATAACTAATGCTGTAGATAACAAGAAATATGCAATAGGGTTATTTATTGACCTGAGAAAAGCATTTGATACGATAAACTATGATATATTAATTAATAAACTAGAACATTATGGAATTAGGGGTATATCTGTACAGTGGGTTACCAGTTACTTAAAAAACAGAAAACAATGTGTGAAAATCTGTGATTATCAGTAGAGTTGTCGACAAATTGTGTGTGGTTTACCTCAAGGTTCCATTCTGGGCCCAAAACTGTTTAATATGTATATTAATGATATTTGTAAAACTTCTCAAATTCTTAGATTTATTTTGTTTGCTGACGATACAAATATTTTTGCATCAGGAGACGACTTAAAACAAGCAGAAAATAAGATGGCTCTAGAGGTATGTCACACTGCATGGCCCCAGATTTCAATTGGTCAAACTGCATGACATCTAGCTGTAGCAGGACGTGCCAAAAGCTAATGTCACCAGCAACGCCACTTAAAAGCCTACGTCACGTAAAGCCAGCAAATGGACAGAGCCAAGATGCCGAACAGGAAAAGTGAACAAGTGCTAGCTGCATTAATACTTTCCTTTATAGACTCAATCAAATGGTAGAAAGAAAATGAAAAAGACAAATGTGGACATGCTCATTGCTGGGAAAAAGGGGACAGTTTGGAATGGCCATTCTTCAAAACAAGCTTATAGTAAGCTTTGTTTAGCATTATCCTAGCTAACACTTCACTCACAGTGCACGATTGAATTGCTCAACAGCAGATTGAAGTCGTAGAATTTCTGACTCTGCTTGAAGACCGCCGAAGGCTAGTTTTGGTGGTAAGAGGAATAACTACGCTGTTGGGCATCAGGTCACACTGCACGGCCACAGACTGGCAAATCCCATCCCTGCTCACAGTTTTTTCATCAAGACTCTTTTCATGATGAAAGTGAAGGTTTAGGACGGGCGTAATAACAGTGTGAACCCGGCCTTATGGAGTAAAATGCATCTGAGGCTGCTCCAGCATAAGATTCTACTGACAACTAGACTGTGAAAAATGTATGGCATCAGCTTCTGACTGTTCATGTTTTATTATCCTGTTGCAGACATACAGTTAGACCCAAATAGTAATAAACATTTTTGTACCTGGCTGTGTACATGTGTTTTTCATCTGAGTTTCCAGTTCAGGATTATACAATTTAGGAAAGAGAGTTTTTAATAAAACTCTTAGATTTTCTACCTCACAGGTCATTGCAAAATGCGCCATGTTACACCAACACAAAAATTGACTTGGAATCCTAAAGTAGATAAAATCAGGAATTGTCTGCTATACAAAACGTCTCTTAAGAGACAAACCATAACTACACAAAGAATTTGCCCCTGCAACGATTTGTACCCCGTTTTGCAGCAACACATTGTAATTCCCTGCATTCCTACTTCCATATTTTTTAACCATTTTATAGCTCTGCACTTAAACCATGGCTTGTGTGTTAATTATTTTAGTTCATTGTTTTAATTAATTATTTAGGGAATCTGCCATATAATAGGCAAATCTAGCCAATAATTAATTTTTTTTATTATCTGAAAAATCACAATAGGATATTTCTATTTTTTTCATCTCTGATGCCCATTTGGACCAATATTCTTAAAGAGACACCAGGCAACGTTTTAATGTTAATAAATCATCTTCGTAAGTCGTTATATGGTTAAATGACTCATTACAGGGCGAATGAAGACTCACCCGCCCCTAATGCCTGTAGGAAGAATATCCCGCTTGCAAGTTCAGTGTACTGCGAAGTCTCAGGCATCGCGAGAAGCAGGATCAATGCCACTGGTCTCATCATGACTTGTGACCATCACAAACAAATAAATAGGTTAAATAAATAAAGCGGAATGGCTGCAAAAATAGGCGGCCACAGATCAATACAATAAGTATATGAATAGAATAAAAATAGTAAATGAAGCAGAGCTGCAGGCGGCGAACTACCTACTGGGGGGGTTAAATAAGAGTTAGTTTTTACAACAGTGTGTTTGAAAGCAAAATTTACTAACGGACACTAGGGGGAGCATCGTAGAGAAAACACTCAGACTTGCCTGGTATCCCTTTAAGAACTATGACTCCGATTATAACCACTGATAAAATCAACCATTTGATTCCAGTCACCAATTTAATCTATATTAAAATTATACAATTGTTACGTTTGTGAGATGTATACTAATCACCATATATTTTATTGTACTTTAAGAAATTGAGCTCAATTCTCAAATGTATCATTGTCAAATGCCAAATGACCGATACATGATCTTAGCAGATAACCAGTAAAACAAGGGATGTCATTTTATTTTTCATATTAACTTCTCCGACGAAAAAATTGTGTACAAAAATACAAATGTGCATAAAAGGAAAACACAAAATTTCCAATCATCCCCAGCTATTGCATTAATGGTGAGCAGGACTGAGAGGTGAGATGTGGTCATATATTGAGGAATGTGAAGGAGCTGACAGACACCATAAAAATGTAGTTATCTGGTGAAGGAAGGATCAGGCTCCTAACCTCTCTTCTGACCTGCAGGTAAAGACAACAAGCAGCCCCTGAACTCTGTGGCACACTGTCTCAAGACCCCAGTGTCTCCTCCTTGATATATATATATATATATATATATATATATATAGGCACTTCAATCTAGTGGTGGTGCATGCTTATCTTAACACGCTGAGGGGCTTTGTCTGCAGTGACATTGTCTCAAATCTAAACTGGTGGTTAAGTGCAGCCTTTCTGTTGCCATGCAACACATTTCCTGCTAAATATCAGTGATGAACTATGACCAGCAGAGCACCAGATCCCGATTAGTTTGTTGCAACGTTTATATCTTCTCCTATATTTTCTTTATTACCCACCATGGAACTCTCCTCACAATAACAAAAACAGTCTACCGTTTTGCACAGCAGCTCAATCCTTTACTGAGAGAGGCTTTTAATGGCCTCTCCAGATTGAGCCCTAATTAGCTGTTAATCATTTAGGGCTCATAACCAGAGTTGAAACAGCCGGCATGTGTGTGTTTGTAAGCAGGTGTGCAGCAGCTTGTTTGTGCCTTCACTCCTGCTGTCTATCCTTGTGTTGTGAAGCCATTAGGAGCAGAATTGCTAAGCAGAGGCAAACAGCTCATTAACTCCTTCAGTCTTCCCCTCTTTCCCTTCACCATGCTCATCTCTCTCACAACAGTACCACAGTTGCCAGCTGACACCCTCTAATGTCAGCTATCTGTCATGACCAGAGACCTGTCCACCCACACATCCCTGCCTGGTGATCTGTGCTGTATATGACAGCATCTCTTCAGCTACTAAAGTAATCACACTGAACTTTAATGTTACATTAAGCGTTTAAGTGCATTATGTGGGGAATCTGGACAGACAAGGTGTTCCAAAACTCTTAGGAGTCTTCTTGATTGATAAGCTGAAGCCCAAGGACTCAACTAAAACAAAAACCCAGAATCCTTCAGTTTATTCAAGTTCCTTTTTTTTTTTTTAAGTGTCCTGTCTAGCAGTTTGCTACTAAGAATTGGTGTCTGAGTACCAAGTACCAGCCCAACAGATTTACTTTACCAAGCAGAGCATTCTTTAAAAAAAATCTTTATTAGTGATTACTGTGGGTTTAATGTCTTGAAGTTATGGATACGAAATTGAGATAAGACGGAAGAAAGGAAGAAGAGAAACTGGACCGGTAGAAGTGTGAACTGACGATACAAGATAGGGAGGTAAACAAAAAACACAAGAAAACATCCCAATCCTCCACCTCTGTTGGACGGCAGAGAAGTAGGAAAACAAAACAAACAAAAACCACCAATAGAACGGAACAACATTAACCAAACAGATCTAGTAATATGAACTAAGAACTACACATTCACTACACACAAAAATGGATTAATGAACACAACACTAATGTTTGTGGTAAGCTCCTGGTAACAACTAACTAATGACGATAACCTCAGCTCAAGATATGTCCGTACTCACCAGTGTCCCCAAACCTATGTGTGTGTGCGCGAGCATGCAGGTGATTGATAGATGATTTATCTGTACTTTGTAATCAACTGTGACGCAAGTTTACTTAATGTTGTAGTATCAGGTTGAATGTTAGTCTTATTGAGTGACGCTTTTAACCAAGTCATGGTCAGAGTGTTTTGATAATGATAGTCCACATCCTGCGTTGCCATGGAGATTGCTCGTTGGACTGGGCATATTTAAAGGCCTGAAACACCAGCAACCCAACACACCAGCCCACCTAGGACCAGCCAGGCATGCACCAGGGCCGAGACGGGCCACATCCGGGCCCCCAGCCCCACACAACGAGAGCCACCAGTGACCAGCAGGCAGGGGAATCCGTCACTGGCAGGCAGTGACTGAGGGAAAAAAGTCCCCACTGGATGTGGGGCCTGATATGCACGAGGCCAGAGGGCAGGCAGACCCAGCCTGAGAAGTAGACATAGACATACCCTCCCCTCACACATTCTCACCAACACTGGACACCCGAAAAAAGGCTGTAGTAAAGTCCTGCTCATCTGCTTATATTCTCCTCAGCTCTGGAACGGACTTCAATCAAACATGGGATGTAAGATATGGTAACTCAGAACAGAAAAGAATATGGTTAATGACTCATGCTTATCTTTTAATATTTTAAAATGTTTTCCATGGTCTTTAAAGTATTATCAAGCCGTTTCAAATCAAAGTCACAAAACCCATGCCGTTTTCTAGGACGTCAATTCTGCAAGTAGCAGTAACTCATTAGCAATTCACCTCTGTGTTGTGGAAGGAGCTGTCGGTGTGGGGACCCCATGCCAGCTAGGACAAGGACCAAGAAGACGTACATAGATCTACGTGTGTATTAGTGGATGCATTAGAATGGTTTTGCGACGTCTTTGGAAATGTAGCGGAAGGATATGATTGAGGACTAAAACTTTCAGAGGCTAAATTTTGATCATTAGCTTTTTTTGTGGGCTTTATTATTGTTTTGGACAAACCAGTTTATTGGACGACTTCAATCGGACCCTTATAGATGTAAAAAAGCAGTTTTTATTCAAAATGGATTGATTTTAGTCCTATTATTGGACGATGGGGTAAGTCGCACATTTCATCTCCTGTGGATGTGTGTAGGTTTGTGTGTCTTTGTTGGCAAAAGTGCCCGCCATGTTTACAGTTATTATTGTATCTGTGATTGGTATGTTTTAGAATCACAAGACTTAGCTTTCGAATCATATAAGATATGTATAAGTCTGTTTTAGACACCGTTTTAGTTTCTGCTAAAGACGCACAAAGATTTGAATGCAAAAATACTCAGAAATGCAATACATTTTTTTAAAGATATGTCATCTAGCATTAGAAAAATGTAAAAAATACAGGTTAACAACACGAAAAATACGATTTTCATTGGAGTGGGTCTTTAAGAGCAGCTTTCACATAAAGGTCATAGATAATTTTACTGATTTATTTATATTAATGAATTTTTTTGAAATGTGCTTTTAAAAGTTTTTTTTTTGTTTTTTATGTAATGTGATTATATTTTCCTATTTTTTTTTAGTAGGTATGTTTCCATGATGGGAACTTCAGGATAATTTAACCAGATCTGCTTCTTACGGGGTAATCTGTTGGCCCGCTCCTCTCAGCTGCCATGTCTCCATACATTATCAACCCTCGACCGTTTCAGAAACGAGTAGCATAACTGATCAGTGTAAAAAGACGCCCAGAGCTGCAGAAATAACAAGAGAAGCAGGGATTGTTGCTGTGATTCTGTTGGCTGGTGTTATAAAATGCTTAGCCAGTAACTCTTCTTATTTTCAGAAAGCCGGTTGTTTGGCAAAATCTTCTAATTTCCCACTGAAATACACCCAATCAGCGTGACTATCCACGGCTCCAGCTGAGCAATCTGATCGAGCCAATCAGAGTACATAGTCCCATACAAGAATTGGTGGTTCCTGAATTGCTCCAGAAAACAGCCCTGTCCACTCGCCTCCATATAGAGTAGACAGGCGCATACTGAGAAAGGTGTGATCAAACTACCCTGAAGTGATTGTTACATTAAATCTGGTCAAAATACAAAAAATATGTAATTTGTTAGAAAGAAAAACGATTGATGACAAATTTTACATTGGTTCAAGAATATTTCATACAGTAGTAATCGTTTGTTTGCACGTGTTTTTCAGTTCTTGTCAGTTTGCTTCTTGGCACACTTGTGTGTTTATATAAAAAAATGAAACAAATTCCCCTCTCGCCTACTGTAGGCGGTTTTTCTCATCCATTCCAAGCTAGGGTCCTCTACCAAAGGCCAGGGAGCTACCAGAGGCATGCGCAATATCTTTGTTGTTCCAAGTACTGCACTGTTCTGGACTGAGATGTCTGAGGTTTTTCCAGGGATCTGCTGGAGCCATTCATCCACTTTGGTGGTGACTGGCCCAAGTGCTCCGATTACCACAGGTACTACTGTCACCTTTACCTTCCAAGCCTTCTCTAGCTCCTCTCTGGGCCCTTGGTATTTCTCAAGTTTATCATGTTCCTTCTTCCTGATGTTACCATCACTTGGTATAACCGCATCCACCACTATGGCTTTTCTCTGCTCTTTATCAACCACCACAATGTCCAGTAGTAGCAGTTTAAAAGTTCTCATTCAGAGTAAACGCCAGACGAATGGCGTGCCCTTTCCAGCCCATTAACAGCAGAGTTCCCTCCAAATCCCAGTGGCCGGAGTCACACTGTGACACCAAATCCGGTGTCAAAGTTTTACTGCAACTCCACCCATTAATTGAAATACAGAGTATGACCAGGAGATGGCGGTTCTCTCACAGAATTCTCATCGACATGATGTTATTATCAGTATGCACGTCCACTGAAGAAAAAGCCGAGCTGGTTGCGCAAACCATTTTGGATGTAACAACACAAACTGCTCACTTTTTTGTAATTAACCTGCTTCTTCTATTGTCAAAGTTTATCATAGGCTCCATAAACTTAAGTTCTCCTAACACAGGCCAAACTTCACCGAATGAGTTCTGTAAAATATTATAACAAGTAGCCTTAAACGTTATATCTGTAAACAATTTGATTTATTTCTATGAACCTAAAGTATATCTTTTTTTAAACCTAATGTACTTTCCTTTAATTTTGTGATAAACTCGTGGTTTTTTATGTTATTGTTGTTGGATGAAAATGACAGAGTTCCACAACGCAAAACAACGTAATAGCCTCTTTATAATATTTATGCAATCACATGACTATTCGGCTCACCACGGAATGTTTGCAACACCAGAATAGACCTGGTTACATACTGTAGCGATGGGGAGCAAAGCTTGGTGGGGGGATGCTTGAAGATGGTAATGAGATACACAACACAAAAACAACGTAATAGCGTATTTATCATATTTATCAATTTATATATTTTATAATAAATTCTTAATTACGTTGTTGTGTATATTATATATTAATTGTACATTACTCAAGCAATATGTTTTAAATGTATAAGTTTGTATTATTCTGACAAATTATTGAGAAAAATTTAATGGATTTTTGTTTGTTTGTTTTTTCAGATTCATAGTGATATGGTGCTGTTTTGGGAATCTGTAAGGGATTAAAAATAACATTGGTAGCCTATTCATTTCGAGCATATACTAATGCAGCCATTCTCAACCTTGGGGTCGCGAGATAATTCCTGGGGTCGCCAAATCATTTTGGAAAAATATAAATGAATATAGCTCCGACTGAACTTTAGAAGGACGACAAGTGGTTGGTCTCAAACAGGCATTTTAGTACTCAAAGCCAGTTACTGTCTGCCGTAACTAGGCAACACCAAAGCAACAACAACTAACCTGTCCACTCGTCTCATATAACAACTCACAATAGCAACAGAATAGACATGGTTACATGCTGTAGGGATGGTCACGAAAGCTTGGTGGGGGGATGCTTGGAGATGGTAATGTTCTTTAGGAGGTGTGAATGATCTGGAGTCTATGGTGTGTTGTTAAGTTGGGGGTTGCATTCAGGATGATCATCAGCGAGTACAATAGGTTACCCAGACAGTGTTGTGTGACTATTAAATGTGTGAATGTGTAAGCCCTGTTCAGAAAATATCTGCCTTTTAGGCCCAACGTTACATTACAAGTTCCTAAAATCTTACAAAAGTAAGATATATATATATAGCGGCAAAATTATTTTTAGACTTTGATATATCCTTTCAATCCTATGAACAGTCAACGTTTTATTCAGTAAGAAAGCAGAGAATGCTCTATGAGATGCAACATGGCGGCGCTCCGCTCTCAACTAGTGTTTGTTTATGTTCAGTCCGTCCACAAAATTATTGCTTTACTCTATAGAAACATTTGACTTGTATTAACTTATAGTTTACTCCATTTAATATGTACAAGAGCTGGGGAAAGATGACAAACTGGAGCGGCTCAAACGGAAAAAGTCCACTGCCTCAAATTATAAAGGAGCGGGTCCACCAACAGGTTTCAAAGCGCTTCCCTAACCTGTCTGGGGACCATTGGCAAAGAGTCAGAAACAAAATAAATGAGAGACTGAGAAGTCCCAGCAAGACTGACCCTGAGGCACAGCGCCTTGGCTATTGCCGTTAAAAAAAACGTTCAAAATGTGATTTTTTTATTTTTTTTGGTTTGCTGTGTTGTGTGAAATTTGCTAGTTTAAATAAAAATGGAAGAAAAAAAAGTTATAGCTTCACAGTTTCATTTATTATTAATGGTAGATGACCATTATTAGTCACAGGTAAATCACATCTGTGAATCACACGTTGATTCAGAGTAGAGCTGTAATCTGGCCTTAAAAGTTGGAGACTGACTGGATGAAAATTGCGCTAGTGGACAAACTGTTTAAAAAAACAAACAAAAAACTATCAGGTTTTTAAGTGGTTGGGAAAAAACTGTAATTTATAAATATTACCCCGGCTACAAAGACTCATATGTCTATTTAGTACTTTCCTGCAGGACTACGAATCCATGCGTTAGAAAAACTGACACCTGTTTTCAATTTACTGGACAAATGTTTGAAACTCCGGTCAAAAGGACCTGTTACCTGAAACTTAAAATTATAAATGAATAAGAATAATTTCAAGGCATGTTGATTTATAACATTTTTTTTTTTGTCTGCAGCTATATGAAGCTTTAACCACTTGATTCTGTTGCGTAAAAGTCTGTCTCGCCTGTGTGAGTCTCTGTGTGCGCTCTCACCGCTTGCTCTAGATTTCAGGAGATTTTGTCTGACTTGTGGCCATCAGGGAGCTGCTATATAAATGCAGAAGACTTCTGCAACTTGAAACTTGG
This sequence comes from Apricaphanius iberus, assembly GCA_028564705.1. NCBI lineage: Eukaryota > Metazoa > Chordata > Actinopteri > Cyprinodontiformes > Aphaniidae > Apricaphanius > Apricaphanius iberus. The sequence goes on from JAPXFQ010000798.1 coordinate 141,751, forward strand.
GATAATAGTGCATTTACACTTCAGTATTTTCTGTGAGAGCGCAACGCAGCAGTCGAAGCATGTTTTCTGTTTTGATCTGAGAGGAGTGGGTCTTCCACATCGTGACACATGCAGTGTGCCTGCAACATCTTAACAGGTATTGCAGGAATAATGTTAGTGGCCCACTGCAGCACTTTATTACAGTATAAATGATTGCGCTGAGATGATCAGCTGACCACTAAAGCCCGTCCTGAGACCGTGGACAATGATAGAAATTAAGCCCGAACCTGGCCAGGTTCCCTAACCCTATGAAACCCAAAAAGTAGGCTAATTGCCTACAGTACTGTCATACGTTTCACATTACAGAGCACTCTTATGCTATAAAACTACTGTATCTGGGTATAAGACTACAGTGGTAGGCTATTTGAACCCTGAGTTTCTGAGTTACATTCAAACTTAGGCTACATACAAACCAGCAAACCATAGAGGAACAGATAGGGGAACATTTTTTAATGACATTTATATAGGCTACCCTGAGTCTGATACATCAATAAATCATTAACATTAAAATCACTGCTCCTCCCCGTGGACAAAAGAGGCATTGCAGCTGGTTTTCACTCAGGCTCCTTGGGGGCGAGGCCTCACTGAAGACGTCATAGCGGGGGATTACATTACCACCACGGCCCTGTCAGGGACCTTTGACGGATCAGGCACGTACCAGTCAAGGGCCAGTCAAGGACCAATCATGGAAACATGAGAACTTTTAAACTGCTACTACTGTACCATCCTCGCTGTCTGGATCTGGAAGTCCCACAGGTTCTTTGCTCGGTCATTCTCCACCACCTTTGGAGGCGTTTCCCACTTTGACCTTAGGATTTTCAGCCCATACTCCACACAGATGTTTCTGTATACTATGACAGCCACTTGGTTATGACGTTACATGTATGCTTTCCCTGCTAGCATTTTATATCCTGCTGTTATGTGCTGGATTGTCTCAGATGACTATTTGCACAGCCTACACCTTGGGTCTTATCTGGTAGATCTGGGCCTCTATTGATCTGCTGCTCAGAGCCTACTCCTGTGCTGCCAGGATGAGTGCCTCTGTGGTGTCCTGTAGGCCAGCCCTCTCTAGCCATTGGTAGGATTTCTTGAGATCAGCCACTTTAGTTATGTTCCGGTGGTACATCCCATGTAGGGGCATGTCGTCCCATGAGAGTTCCTCCTCCAGCACTTCCTCATCTTGCCATTGTCTCAGGTATTCACTGAGTACGTCATCTGTTGAAGCCTTGTCCTTGATGTACTCATGGAGCTTTGATGTTTCAAGATGGCCAAAGGATGAGATACAGATTATATATATATATATATATATATATATATATATATACATGCAAACACACACACTCAGATTCCGTGGTATTATTGTTCTTGTTGTAAATTTGTCCCTACTGTATTGTGACAACTTCTTATTTTAGTATCTATTAACTTATGCAAATCTTTGTCCACTTTTACATATTATACACAGACACACAAATAAGCCTTTAAGCCAGAATGTTTTCACTACAATAAGCTCCCCATGGCACAGAGTGGACTGACAGCCAAATACTTAGGGTGTGATTAATGACCCAGGCATGGTCATATCAGTGGGCGGGTTAACAGACCCCCCCCCCCATCAGACTGCATAGGTCAGAAGACACACCCAGCATCATCAGCACTCATTACTATCGGCAGCTCATATCACACCCAAAGCTACAAATGCTGCAGTGGAACGCAAAGAAAAAATGTCTTAAAATGCCCAGCTTTCAAAACTTTTTAATATTAATTAAAGATTAGTCATTTTTTTCTAACTTTAAACCTGTCATCCTGAAGGTTGAGAATAAGTAAAATTCAGTTAAGTCAATTTCTTTAAGAAAATTGACTAAATCAGAATACGATAACCACTTCAATCACTTTAAAGCCTAGTTTATACTTCTCCTTCTACATCGGAATAGATACACTTAATGGCATTATCTGTCATTATTTCCTCAGTGTTCTGAAGAAGACTGCAGAACACAGTGGGAACTGTTAGCAGTAATGAAAACATCTTAAAACAGAGCAAATGAAAAATTTCAGCAATTATCTGTCGACGCAAAGTCTATCCTTGGCCTGCACAAGGATGCACTGAGTAGAGCCCAATTTTCTACCTATCCGTCGAAGGCAACGTAGAGTGCAGGGCTTCAATTAGTGAGCCCAACATTAGACTCTGATCATTTCACCAGAACGGTACTCTACAGTCAATGTAATCAGTAGTCAATGCAGCATTTGGTCACTAGATACTTTATATGCAAGTAAAGTTTTTTCTAATTTGGTATTTTGGTGATTCCGAACCACAGGAGGTGTAGACAACAAAAAACTGACTGTTGGGTTTGTTTCCATGTGTTTTCAGGGTATTCTATGAGCTGCACTTCTAGTAAAAAGCTTTTCAGCTCAATCAGAACTCACTCTGTCAGTCATTCCTCCTTGAGGGGGAATGCATTTACAAGCTGAAGAAAATAAACTCTAGGTAACCAGAAACTATAGTGGATTGGTAGGTAAACCCGCCATAAAAAGTCAGCAACTCCTGCTGTCCTGGTGGGGAATTCCTTTGCAACACTGACACACCAACGGAAATCGAGATCGACAATATGTCTGTGTACTTGCTGAGGTAGAAGTATAAACTAGGCTTGACAGCAGAAAATGTTCAGTATTTCATGCTTCATGATCAAAGTAGTTGGATTAGCTATCTTCACTTGTCTGGGTTGAGTAGTGTGAACAAGGAGAGTGAGAATGTCTTGAAAAAAATATGAAAGGTAGTATGACAATAACTGACACAATTATACATATCAACTTAGGTCGAGTGGAAAAGAAGGAAATCTTCTACACATACACAAAGCAGCACACAACCTGCGCAAAAATAACAAAATGGTAGGATCATTAGGTGAGGCATAGTTTGGTCGCTCTGGCAACCAAACATTCTTATATTTGGAGCATGATAGCAAAGTTTAGGAAACAGGAAGAAATGGCTCGATAAAGAACTAACATTGTCTTTTTTGGAAAGATTATCTCATGCAGTATTAGAGGAAATTAACTCCAGTTATGAGACGTGAGTAGAGTGCCGCTCAAAAATATTTGTGCTCCAGGTAAAGATTGTCCCAGCAGAACAATTTCTATATTGATTTGGCCATTTCTTATCAATCATTTGTTCTAGATGGCATCACAAACTGTCCTTTGTACTGAATGATGAATATGATGCTCTTCCTCACATATTCATCCTTTTCTGCACACCACACCCTGTTGGAGTATTCGTCACCCAAAAGGTCAATGTAAGTCTCATCCAAAGCCCACTGTTGCAGTTATTGTCACTTTATGACTTCACAAACTACACACTTATGTTTGTGATAGTAGAAAAGAAAATATATTTTCCTCTCAAGAAACCTGTTTTCTTTTAGATTGCATCTGCTAGTATCAATGGAAAATGTGTGACCCCAAGATAGCAACCTTTACTGGAGTTCCTTCACAGAGAGCTTTGGAGATCCCTAACAATCCCTGTCACTCATCTGGTGGCAAGGCAACTCTAGGTCCTTATCCAGGGAAGTGACTGATAGCTAAAAGAAATGCCAATCTTTTAAAAGGTATAGCCCAAGATGGTAAAACGTGACAACTAAATGTGGTTAAAGACTCTGATCAACCAAAAAAACTTTATTCATTGCCTTCTGATTTCCATTCTGTCACTGAATAATTTTTGCACTAAAGATCAAACTCCAACATTAAAATATAAATGTTTAACTTTGTAAAAATCTTTACTTGGGGTACTCATATGCAAGGAGAGAGATGTAGGTATACAAGTCAAAGGAGACCTAAACATGATATATACCATGGCTTTACTATCAGATCATATTTATTAAACTTAGAATGTGCAATTGAGGGTCTCAGGTTTCATTTGTTGTTCTCACCTGCCGATTAATGCGAACAAACTCTTCGGGACATTTGGCCCAAGGTGGAAGCTCCACATCGGAGACCACAGTCCCATCTTCCATAACCCCCAGGTTGTAGTGGTTGGTGTTAACAAACATCTCAGACAGGTAGAAGAACTCTGGGATCAGTTCCTGACATGACAAAATAGAAACACATTCAGTAAATTTACAAACAAAAACAAAAAAAGCATTAAAAAAGGTCAGAGTGGTGTCACACAGTCTGCAGCTTTTATCATACAGACAGACAAATCAAGTTGAGTCAAGTGACCTGGATTCAAGTTAAACTTCATTTTGAAATGTATTGCCAACAGAGGTACATAATTAGCTTTGAAACTCAGATGGTAAAACTGCATTCTGCTCATTTTTCAACAGAAAAGCCATACCATAACATCACATTACCAGTACCCCCTTAATTCTTATACAGTGGTTTCCTCATATGTGTGTGTCCAGTCTTTGTATTTCCAGTCTGATGCAACACACTGATAGATAAAGATCTAATATATACTGTTTAATATATACAGTTAAGTCAAATATGTTTCATTTCCCTGGTAGACGTGAATTCAAAATAATTTTTCATTCAACCAAGAACTTTGTTTCTGGAAAAAAAGGTCCAGGTCTCAAATAAATCACATGTGCTTTTATTAACATCTTATACCCCTCTCAATAATACATAAACCAGAATTGTGGTCTGCGTTTCAGTAATAAACTCTCCTAATAATTGCTAATCAGTTGTTATTTTGAAGATTTATCTTTGGTAATGAGTGTCAAATATTTGTGACTGGAGGACTACAAATTCTTTATCAGATACATTTTGGGACTCTGCCAGAGAGAATTAAAAATGTATTGCTTGTTGGTGAAATTAAAATGTTAATATTTTGAACCACAATCTGCTAGGGGTATAAATAACTTTAAGCATAATTGTATAAGTTGACCAATTTTAAAATCTGGTATTACTCGGTTATTGTAAAAGCAGGTTTTTACTATTGTGGTTGGTTTGTATGGAGTGCTGGGTCTGGCCCTGAAATTATGAAAACAATATCAAAGGGGTTCTATAATTATGGTAGCATTCCCAGCACTTGATTCCTGCCATTATCAGAGCAAACAGAACGTTGCTAAGAAGGAAACCTCTCCAGCCGGATTACGGTTCCGCACCTTGGTCAAGCAAGAGCTGCTCTCTCTCTCACGCTAGAGAGCCGAATATTGATAAGTCGCTCTACATCGAATGGTCAGAACACCATCTGATCAACACATTTGCGCTCTCCCTCCAACCTGATTGGACACATGGAAGTGGCAGGAGGGCCCCACGAAATTTAAAACCACCAGCAGGAAGCTGCTTCGATCTCTCCCGTCGCTGGCATTTTCATGTCGTAATTAAGGAGAGAAACTCCCTGATCTCTCTCTCTACTCACCGGCAGTTCCCAGTCGAGATCCAAGGAAAGAAGGTCCCTGACCCCTCTCAGATATGCGCACTGGTCGTGAAGTATCTCTCAGAACGCCGTTCACTGCTAGTATAACCTTGTCCGAGCTCTGGTTGGCCGCCAGGGCTAATGCTGCTTTCCATTTGTCTTGGTGACTTGGGCGTCCAAGTTGCTGTACATGAGAATGTGACGTAATTCCCCACTTAAAGCGTTCCGGTTACACTCCGAGTCGGAAAGAACATGGACGCTTTGAGGGCAGCAGGTGATGAGGGGCAGGCTAGTCATTGTTATTGTTGTTAGTGACATAGCATCTTCAGCAGACCAGCATAAAAAACAAAGATTATACATTGTATTGCACACACAGCAAGGCCGTGCAATATAAAAATTGGTAACCGGATTAAAGGGGAAATGTAGTCATGTGTGTAAGAACATTTAAAAACTACATAGAAATTACCAACATAGTAAAAATAAAAATAAAATGCATCTCAACTACAGGCACAGCCATCTTTCTTTCCGAGCTGCTCGCTCTACTCTGTCTACTATCAGAGATCCGAGTTGAAGCTCAAAATTTCCGACCCAATGGGGGCATGTCTCAGTGAAATGACGCGAGACAACTGCAAGATTTCTGACTTTCCGACTCGGAAAGTTTAACTGGAATGCAGCATTACTCTTCTTCCCCATCCAAACAAATGGATAAAGTTTTCCCGTCCTTTTCCCTTTCTCTCGCGTTTTTCCGTCGCCCTCGAAAAGGATTTACTCTTCTTGCGCAGTTCCCCTCATTACGAACTTTCCAGTAACCGCATTACATTTGTTATTAAGACCTGGGTTTGGAGCAAATATCAGGAATATTTCTATGCATGCAAACTTGTTTTGAACATTTCGTTAATTAGTGTTGTGTTGAAGTTACTGTGTTTCTTTTATTAGTAAGCAAGCAGTGTGTTGATTTTGATCTCTGTGGTAAGCCACAAACCGGAGAATTTCCGAGAGAGAAGCGCAGCTGGACGCAGACTAGCCTTACTCTTTTGTTAGCCAGAGCTAAGTTAGTGATAAGAACCATGCAGACTCTTTGTTTCAGAAAGAGACGTGGTCAAAATTACCTTGATCAATAAACACCCCAACAGTTCTGGCATTCGCTCGTCCACGTGCATACGCTGCATACACATCCGCTTGCGTGTTACGGCGTAAGCCCATTAAAGAAGTTCCCTGTGACGTGGTCATTGTTGCTTCCAGTGATCTGCCATCTTTGTAGTCCATAGCTTTGTTTTTCGCTGCTAGTTAGTTTAGCATCTAGTTAAGCATCTTAGCAAAAGTGTTAGTAATACTGTTGTTTGCTGTGTGATAAAATTTAGTTAATTAATTTCTTAAAATGAGAAACTTTCTCTGCTTCCATTAATGAGTGTGTTTGATTCATTGATAAAGGTTTTACCCTTCAGATAAATTGAATATCTGATAACCATAGCAACCTGCTATTTGACAAATAGTCTAATTCTGAGAAATACATATATTTACCTGGTAAGTTCCCACTTGGCGCCCCGATAAATAAATAATTTGAAGGAATAATAGATTAATAAAATTCCTTATATAGCTAGACAGACAACCTTTAAAATCAAACAAGAGGACATGCTTTATATTTTATATAGGAATACATTCAATGTTTATTTAGATCATTAATCAGTTTGTTTATTGTTTAGTTGGTTTGCTGAATTATTGGTTGAAGTACTTTCGTATAGTGAAAAGTACCATTGCAGCTCCCTGGTCCCTGGTGATTTATCTTCATTTGATTTGTCCAAGAAAGTAAAAAAAAAATTCTAAACTTATAAACGGGTAATTTAAAAAAGAGCTAATTTTTACATTTGTGAGGCTTTGGCCAGAATATGTTTTTAAACAAAATGTTACCTGATCAGTTCCTCAGCTTTTTCAATGATAAGGTTTACTCTATAAGCGCTAGTATACCTCTTCCTTCTCAAATTCTTCCTAATTTAATCCCTAATAGAGTGCCATTCTTTAGCTTCGAGCCCATTTCACTGCCACGTTTTCAGTCAGATTTTGTCAATTAAACCCTCTGGTTCCCTGGATTACAACATTTCGAAAGAGGTTTTTCCAGTTATTGGTCATTATATTCTCTACATCATAGCTAATGGTCTGTCTTCTTGTGTTGTACCCCTTGTTTTCAAGAATGTTGTGGTGCAGCCACTTCTAAAGAAACCAGGCTTCGACACCTTGGTGGCATCAAATGTTTGACCAATTTCTAAACTTTGATTCTTGTCAAAAGTTCTGGAGAAGGTAGTCTATCAATTATCAAAGCTTTTATCCAAAGCATTTTTTTTGATAAAAATATTTTCAGTCTGGCTTTTGACCTCTACACTCGTGTGTTCAATTATATATTTATATTTATATTATTATTATTATTATTATTATTATTATTATTATTATTATTATATATTTAATGATATATGATATATATAATGATATATTTATTGCAACTGACTCTGGCTCTTATATTGTTCAAATGCTTGTTGATCTGTCTACTGTTTTTGATATGGTTGGCCCAAACATTCTCTTATGTTTAGAGGAAGTTGTTGCTATATGCTGTCCAGCGCTAAGCTGGTTAAGGTCCTATATGGCTCACAGGTCCCAGCGGGTGGTGGTGGATGGGATCTCATCCCAGTCCACTCCACTCTCATGTGGGGTCCCTCAGGGTTCCATCCTGGGGCCTTCACAGTTTTGCCTTTTTCTTCTCCCCCTTAGCTTTTAGGACACCATTCCATTCATTCATTCATTCCATGCTGACTACCGTCAGGTTTACATATCGGTGAAACCAAGAAATTCATCCAGCCCCTACTGGATTGTCTATGTGACATAAAGTGCTGGATGGTAGCAAATTTTCTTCATCTCAATGATTCAAAGACTGGAATTATGCAGTTTGATCTAGCCAGACATGTTTTATCTCAATCTTTGGATCTCTCTTTTCTTTCCTCGCATTTTAAAACAACTGTGACAAAAATGGGTGTTAAGATGGAATCTCAAGGAAATTTCAATCAAACGCAACTGGACTTGGTAATTTGTCTTGGAAGACGTTTCACCTCTTATCCAAGAGGCTTCATCAGTTCATGCTCGCTGCTGACCAGGCTGGGACTGGTCCAACTAACTGGTGTGGAGACTCAGCTATTTAACCTCTTGAACAAGAATCAAGAGACTAGTACATCCCAAGGACAGAACACCACACACACACAAAAGCAACCTGGTGTATGCAATCCAATGCAATGAAGAATGCAAGGACCTCTACATTGGTGAAACCAAACAACCACTGTACAAACGCATGGCCCAACACAGGAGAGCTAACTCCTCAGGCATGGACTCTGCTGTTCATTTACATCTCAAGGAGAAAGCTCACTCCTTTGAGGACAGCAATGTCCAGATATTAGACAGAGAGGACAGATGGTTTGAAAGAGGAGTAAAAGAAGCCATCTATGTAAAAGTAGAGAAACCATCGCTAAACAGAGGAGGAGGCCTGAGACATCACCTATCTCCAATTTACAATGCTGCCCTTTCATCCCTCCCTAGAAGATTCAAACAAATTAGCCTCTAATAACAGAAACAACTGTGACTCCAACGACTGTCGTTATAACACAATAGGGCACTAATGAAGCCGAAACCTAACCTCCACCAATAGGCGGCACGCCAACGACCGTCGTTAAGACATGGAGCACAAAGGATCCAATGACATAATGATTCTTGTTCAAGAGGTTAAATAGCTGAGTCTCCACACCAGTTAGTTGGACCAGTCCCAGCCTGGTCAGCAGCGAGCATGAACTGATGAAGCCTCTTGGATAAGAGGTGAAACGTCTTCCAAGACAAATTACCACGTCCAGTTGCGTTTGATTGAAATTTCCTTGAGATAACCATGACCTGGATGAATGAGAATATTCACAAGCTTATTGTTAAGATGGAATCCTCACTAAGGATGGATTCCCAGGTCAATACCATTGTGAAATAATTTTTCTTCCACCCACACCGTCTATCCAAGCTAAGAACCATCTTATGTAGAAAGGATCTGGAAGTGCCATAACACTGTATGCTGTTTTTGTGTATTTTTATCATATCCACCACCTGCCCAGGGACTACGGGTGAACATTAGCATGAGCTATAACCCGGTATGATGCATCTCTCCCTTTGAGGTTAATGTTAATTGTGCACTGTCCCTGTATTTGTTCGATATAAAAAAGTGAAGCAGAAAAAAAAGTGGTCATGCCTTTGTTACATCTAGGCTTGATTTCTCAAATGCAATTTTCTCTGTGTTAATAAACCCTTGCTCCGCTCAAGCTAGTTCAAAAATGCATCTGCAGTTTTCTTTACAAACACCAAAATAATTCAGCATATAACACCAGCTCTAAAATCTCTTCACTTGTTGTCTATTCCTTTCAGGATACAATATAAGATACTTCTTTTTGATTTGAAATCTTTACATGGTCTGGCACCCTCCTATATAAATACAGCCCGCTGCCAGCCGCTTGCCCTTATAAACGCAGCCTCTGGCCGGGGTTGGCAACGAAAGACAATCCCCAACTATCTTCCTTTGATGGCGAAGGAAGAACTCGCTCCAGGGAGCTCAAAGACGACCGACACCAAGTGAATCCTAAACATTCATGTACAAAACATCGTTTATCCTTAAAGCCTGAGGAAAGGTTCCCTGAGTTTCAGAGCGCTGAGAAACGGGAGCTGAAAGCCGCATGCAGTGAGAGTCTGAACCAGCCGAGGTCGCATTCATTAGACGCCACAGAGCCAATAAGGATTGCGATGCTGGAAAGGGCAAAAAGGTGCCGTCAGTGAAAGAAAGTTGGTGCTGTTCGCTGCTTAGCCAAATCAGAGGACGGGCTAACACCATCCCCAACGGCCCGGAGGCCCACTACTAAGAAGCCACCGCAGCTATTCTTAACCGCTAGGCGAACCCTACTGACCCCCTTCCTCATCAATACAGAGATAACTTGGAGAACTTAATCATTCATAAAGTCTATTTGGGCAGAGGCAAAGTAATTTAGGATTACTAATTTTAAAGGTGTTTCTTTTTTTTAAATTGTTTTTAACTTGTATACGTTTTCATCTGTATATTTTTGGGTAACCCAGGCCGCTAGGCCCGAAGTTCTAACCATTGTTTTAAAAGACTTTTCCAGACAAAGAGTTGTTTTAAATCCTACTATTTGAGTGATCAATCCAACAAGAGCGTCACTTTTCTTAGTTTAATGTTTAATAAATGCATTTGAGCTGCTCCAACAGCCCCACGTGTGCTACGCAGAAGCTATATGCTAGACAAGCCCATGTGTTTGTATCAATAAGCAAAGACTGACATAGACAATTCAAATAGAGATCGGTTTAAAGTGCATCGCTTAAGAATAGAAACTAATCTTATTAGCCGTGTTTGAAACCCCTCTATGCATCAAAATACTGGGATCAATCCAAACAGAAGTAATTTACCAAAGGTCCATAACTTCCTATCCATTTTAAAAAAACAAAATTTTTTTGATCCAGAGAATGTTTTAATTTTCTTTACTAATTTAGCTTTCATCCTTGCATTCACAAATCAAGCCTTGGTTCTTAAAGCATCCAGATTCCTCCAAACGCATAACATAAGAATTCATGGTTTCTATTTTTATTGCATTTTTATCCATTTGTGTTGTGTTGTATTTTTAGTCATTCATTTATTTTGATCTTCAGTGTGTTGGGTCACTAGCTTGAGTGATTAAATGTTTGTCGTTTTCTTATTTTGTAAATAAACCTTGTATTTTGGACAGTCACTGTTGTCATTTTTATCCTGCACACATATGGCATGTTCATTACGTGGTAAAGAATTAATTCCTTCATGTTTTCACCTCAGCTCCAGCTGGGCAGGTGCTGGACTATTAGAGACTGATATATATAGCTTCACACAGAGCATAGAAAAAAAACAGAAATGAAACTTAACCCTGAACTGGCCCATACAGTAAATGAACTCCAGAATGGTGTACGAAAATAAAATTAAATGTAATTAAACAGCAAATGAAACCATAAACTGCTAACTTTGAGGGCTTTTCTACAGCTGCCCCCAAATATGTGGTATACATTTGTCCATCAATAAAGCCATCAAAGTCTATAGTTGTGAGGAGGCTGTAGGAGTGGAATAGTCATCTCCAGATGGCAGGACAAGGCAACTGGCCGAGTGTAGACTCTACTTCCCACTGTCATATGTGTGGATTTTATATGTCCATCAGGGCTAGGATGAGCTCCCACTGTGACTTGAAGGGCACTCTTGACTGAACGTATTTACATCTCCCACACTCCCCCGAAAGGTGGGACTTCTGGAGGGTTAAAATGGAAGCCGATCCTTTGTTGTGCTAGGAGCTCTTGTAAGGAAGGAGAGAATTTAGGTCAAGGCCTCCAAAAGTTCATTCTATCCTTTCTTGAAGTTAGTAGTTCCAGGGTGTTCCTCTGGAGGCAATGAACCGATGAAGGGCCATCTGGTGCAGCTGAACAGCCGACCGCCCTCGTAGGATCCAGAAGGAACTGCAAAATTTAACAAACACCTGTACTGGGCCTGGGTGATGAAGTTGCCGGTCATATTCTTAGATAAGGAGATTGGTCGCTGGATGATATGGATCTAAAATGATTTGATGACGAGTAGTCAACTCCATGTCCTCCAGTTGACGGAGACGTCCACCAACACGAATAAGGTTATTTCTCTCATCCCATTCAGGCAACAGAGTGAGAAGTCTGCAGCTTCAAGGGTTTCCCAGCTTTAAGTAAGCTGTGCTCAAAGGGGAAGCTGTCCTTCCGAGCACTATGAAAGATTAAATGCTCAGCTTGTCGATCATTTTTTGTGGATGGGTGTCCATCAGAGTTAGTCGCCCCATGTAACTCACGCGTTGTTTCTTCCAACAGCTCTTTCCAAGTGTTGTATTGGTCCAGATCAGATGGAGTAGCTGGAGTAACTCCACAAAAGAAATTTGCGAAGTTCTGACTCATATTGTGCTTAATCAGCTGAAGGATCCCCTGGCCAGTTATGTGGACCTTGCAGGAGAAAGGAAGGCCCCGGGCTCCATCAATATGGTTCCATCAGCTCCCTTAGTCTTTCATCCACGTGTTACATTGTTAGCTGGGTTGTTAGCTGAATCAACATTATCTCCATACACAGCTGTCAGTCAATTCCTGGATGTCTGCAACACAATTTCAATGAAAACCTTGAATCAGCAAGATTCCATCTTGAGCCACGTCAGCACTGTTGTTGAGTCTGACCACAGGACAACTTGGTTGAGGCTGATCATGTGCTCTCATTTGAGAACCTGTGCAAACTGTGCCCTAGTAAGAGCAGCACAAAGTTCTAGTCTGGACATTGAATCGGACTGCCTGGGAGCAACTCTGGAATTGGCCATCAGATGACAGATGCACTGTTCATCCGTGAACATGAGGAGTCACAGAAGACATGCATCTCTGTTACAAGGCCACTGCATTTCACATCCTTAGCTATGTAGGGTCAGTAGGGTAATATGCGGAAATGCGCGCAGCTCAGCCTCCGGGGCCTTCCATTGCTGCAGAAGCTCTTCAAGCAGGAATGGGTCATCCCAGTCATGGTGCTTATCCCACAGGTGCCAGCCCAACACCTTAGCCTGAGAGGTCTAACCCGGTGTCCACAACGAACGCGATAGGAGCGACTAAAAGCGCGACACACGCCTAGCTGTTAGCGTGCACATTCGCACCTTGAAGCGTGTACAAAGCGAACTGGACGCGCTTCAAATATGGTATTTTCACGTGCGAACTGGCTTTCAGCAGAGCTGGGGCCAGAGTGCAGCTGCCGATGGATCATGGACCGAGCTGATGGAGGACTGCGTGCCGGCCCGGGCTTCAGCGGAGCTGGGGCTAGAGTGGTGCGGGAACTGCTACCAGGAAACCAGGTGAGGCTGTTTCAAGGCTGACTTCTATGCCGAGAGGTGCTTTTACAGCAACAACGGCTCTTTTAAGAGCCACCCACAAACCTCTTAAGCGCATTCCTGTCTAGTTTAACCTATTTATAATTAAAAAAAAATTCCTGTCTCTCTATTGAAAACTGCTTGTGTCATGTAGCTTGGGGTGATTAGCCACAATGTTTATCAGTATTTCCTCCATGTACTGCTGAGGCTGTGACTCCATGACAGTCACAGAATCACTGAAACTCTGCCCCCTGATTGGTTGTCACGGCGTGATTTGATGCTGGAGTTCAGATTTTTCCAACTCGAGCGGTAGATGCCATGAACGCGAATGCACAAAATGCACCACATAAAATGCAGCGTGAATTTTCCATCGCATCTGTAGCGCGACTTGTTTGCGCAAATCAGGCAGAAAAGCTTTTCCGCGACGCAAATCTGCTTCTGAAGTGTCGCGGGACCCCAAGTCGTGCTTCATCTCGTTACTCCATTGATTTTACATGTAAACCTGAAGCTCTAGTCGCTCCTATCCCGTTTGGTCTGGACACACCATAAGGTAGTATAAAACCCAGAGGGTCATATTGGCTGGCCAGAACTTTATAGATGTTGCCCATTGTGGGAACATCATACTCCACTGGGCAATACTTGTAGCAGAGTACATCAGTGTGGAAAAGCCAGCTTAGCCCCAGGGTGGTCTCTGGAGTAAATAATATTCTGTTAATTAATGCTAAATAACATGAATTTAGGATTGACTCGGGAATCCTTGGACTTGAAATGGAAATAGACAGACTTGAGATTAAAACGAGACCGGTAAAACCGGTGCAAATAGACAGGATAGATTAAATTTAAAGCACGATGATAATGTGAGATGAACAAAGGCAGTAAAATTATTCAGAATGAATCCAAGGCTGATTTGTATGATCCACACCAATCTGTTTTCCCAAATTATGAAATCAAAAGCAAAACTGACGGCCCAGCTACATTTTCTTTCCACTAGATTTAAACCAGTGGTGTGTGTGTGTGTGGGGGGGGGGGGGGGGGGCCCACAGAATCTACATCTGATATTTTATTGTTCCAAAACAGACACATTTTCTAACTATGATGGCTTTTTTTTGCTGTCACGCACAACACCACATTTTCAAACTCCAGGATGACAGAAAAAAGTCGTCTCACATAGGGGATGTAGTAACCTTATATGTTTAGCCATTTGTCATTCCTAACAAAGCAGAACTTGCCACAGTGAGTGTAAACATGAGGATCATGTCAGAGTTTCTCAACATGTAGATAAATCAGACATGCCCTCCAGCCTTCAGTTGTGTTATTCTTGTTTGCATGTCTATCATAATGAAAGACAATCAGTACACAGAGTGGTTCAGTTTTTGGATGCCTGCAAGTAAAGTGAAGCACAAAATGTACAATGTTGACATTAATCTAAACATTACTCCACCACCATCTTTATATGCACTTTCTAAAACTCATGTATTTATTTCCTGTTTCGTTATGGTGAAAGGCAGGGTTTTCTATGGGTAAAGACAAGGTTGATCATTGGGTCACATATCTCTCAGTTTCTCATCTGAGGGTCTGAGTTATTACACAAGTATATTCAGGGGATTTATGAATTTTTCAGTCAAGATTTAATATTTTTCTAAAATCACATTCCAGAGTTTTCAGAAATTTATAATAAAAAATAACACAGTATTAGCAGATTCTTCTGCAGGGATGGAGGAAATTATGGAGAGGTGGATGGATGGACAGACAACAGAATTTTTTCTCATCTTCTTTTCCACATATTTATTCAGACCTGGAAAAACAAACTCCATGTTTTGCCAAACTTTCCCAGACTGTGCACAAGTTATACTTACAACTCTACTTGAAGAAGCAGGACCGTGGCTACTTGCTCCTTAAATCATACCATATTTCAATCACTTGGTATTTGGAAGAAAACTGCCATGTTTTTATCTAAACAGTCAAATGAGCAAACAAACTCACAGGTTGACAAGATGGCTCTTCCTCACTTCTGAAATCCCTTCACTTCACAAAACTTGACCTCAAACTAAGAGGTCAATACCTTAACGAGGCCTCTTGGTCACCCAGGTTCACAGACTGCTGCTTGCTGTAAATTTGAGCTGGAGGTTACCCAAATCACACACACATATGGTAACAAAACCTTGTAGGCTTCAATTGCTAATATTGAAGTCTGCCTGGTGAGGACCATTATGTGTGGTGGCCCCTCTGCTCTAGCTTGGTCAGAGGCCAGCCCCTCTGATCCCCAATCCTGTCTTGTCACGGGTCACTGAAGGGGGCTTTGGCCCCTAGGCTCCCCTGCTACACTTCCACTGTTTCTACCATTCTGCTTCCCCTCTGATGCCTCTGGGCCATGTCTAGGGGTCAGAGGATTGTGGATGAGAGGTCATTCCAGCGTCACCCAGGCTA